>PVIW01005291.1:0-93157 GCA_004026585.1 Noctilio leporinus | reverse complement strand
TAAGCACTTTTTCTTATACTCTGCATCCAAACTATCAATTCATTCTGTTAGGTCACATGAAATAAATTATTCCTACAGCCATTTTTAATATTGGTGGTCTGAGATGCCATCTTGGTTTCTTCCGGATTATTGCAATAGTAGTCCACTAACTGGTTTCTATACTTTTACTCTGTCATTACAGGCTACATTCAACAAAACAGCCTTTGTAAGTGTAAACCATGTGCTCTTTTGCTAACTATGCTCCAGATAAAGAAACATCATGGTTATTTATCAAACATTTCTGACTTTCATTTTTCATTGGCCCCCTCTTGTGTTTGGAAAGCTCCTGACAGGACATAAGCATGGATACTTCCACTAGCTGGGTCTCTGGGTCCCTGGGTGAGGTAGTGTTGTTATAGCTGGAATAGAAAAAGCTCTACCTTTACCTCTGAGTAAGTCTGGATGTCTGCTTTCATTTTTTGCCAAGATAAGAGCAGTGAGACTGATGTCAGATATTTAAATTTTATGTAAAAGAACCTTGAGACCTTCTGCAAGTGGTGTCTCCCTGACCTCCATTGTTTGTCTGCAGTCTTTCTGGCTGTGCTATATCTTTTGTGATGGCATGAAGTTGCCTGGACTTACAGGATCATCTCACAGAAATTAAAGTCTTACGTGAGATGATCCTGTGAGTCCAGGCAACTTATTTCAAATACATAAACTGGATAAATATTTGTACTTTCTTCAATATTTTGCTCACATATCACTTGCTCAGTAAGGCCTACAAGGTCAACCCTATATTTCTTGAATTGGTATGGCATTAATAAAATTATATAGTTTTCAGGTATACAATTATACAATACATCTGTATTTTGCATCTGTATATTGTGTTATGTGTTTACCACCCCAAAAGTCTCCTCCCATCACCATTTATCGCTCCTTTACATGGAAAGCAGTATGGAGTCAACTATATTTTTAAAGATTGCTATCAAATTCCTTTACCAACATCAACTCTTCTGCCCTAATCTTTTTCATATATTCAATCATTTTCAATACACTATACAATCAACTTATGAAATGTGTTTATTGCTTATGGATTGACTACCTAACTGACAATTTAAAATCCTTGAGGAAATATCTTAATGTGACCATAAACTACTGGTGGCAGGAGAAGGCAATGAAAAGATGTAAAACAAAGCAAGATACTGAGTTTATTACTTAAGAGTTGAAAGGAACCTGAGAAATGGCAAATTAAGCATATTGTGCTAAGAAAAAAATACTGAAGTTGCAAAGCAGTGAAAAGTTCAAAGATAACTCACCATGAGGGTAAGGCTATTACTGAAGGAAATGAGAGGAAGACAACTAAATGCCGAAATCCTCACCTGTGATGTGGATTTTAATAGAGTAATCAAAGAAGTAGTAGAGATTGGTCTAGTCAGAAATAAGACTATTTAACATTCAAGGTGGAAGTTATGTGTTCTCTGGTAGCAGAAGGGGAAGCAGACTCATTAACTTAGTTCTTAATCCAAGTCAGAGATGGAGGAACGGCAGCTATGATATTGGATGAACTCTAACCTCACTCATGGTTGAATCTTTTACTTTTCCACTGACTGCAAGAGATAGGCCTAATGTGTCAAACATGATTTCTTTACACATATGAGTTAAAAATTTGAAAAATAAATACAGATGACTACTTTATTCCATCTTATAGTAAATAATTGTCTTTCTGCCTTGGAGGGAGAGTGCATTTAGCATTTTCCTTGGCAATAAATATAAATTTTATTCCCCATCCCCAGTTATATATCAGTCGATGTGTGTCAAAATGGTGGGGTTATTACGAGTTTAAACTTAATTGTACCTGATTGATTTAATTGCCAACCCCAAAGTTTACTAAAATTCTATACTCATGGAGAATTATTTAACGTCTTATGACTGTTTTCTCATTTGCAGAATGAGAATCACAATATCCATGGAACCTCAGTGAGGAAGAAATGTCAGTCTATGAAAACAATCCACATAGTCCATCAATTAGAACTTTCAATGAGCAGGATGCATAACTCATAACTATTTTAAGAATACATTTAAATCTCTTCAAACTCACTACTCTTCTATAAAAGTTTATAAATAATTCTCAAATACTGGTTAACATGAAATATTTCAAACAGTATGAAACAAAATTTGAATTAGGTTATTTAGTATATGATACTGCCAAATAGGAGTGATGATGATGAAACATGGAAATAATACTACTATGCTGAGGTATTGTTAAGGTTTTAAAAATATATCGCAGAAATGATACTTAGTCAATAATTTAATTCCTTCAATTTACCTCTAATTCAGTGTATGAATTGTTGCTGTTACTACTACTGCTTTCTTCTGATGTATTTCTGCATAAAAGGAAGAACATTAGTTTTAGGTTTAGGAAACATTGTAATCTTAAGCAAAATCAAGAACAGTAATAAAGCTATATTTGTACTCATTACTCAAATAACATATACCAACATCCACTTTGCTTCCCATATTCCACTCAGCGATCTGATATATAATATTTGGTCCCTCTAATAATGCACTAACTACTAAATATTGTATATAGTTGTTAATTTTATATAAGTTTCAAACTAAAAAGCTATCTATCATCTTTCTCTTATCTTCTCTACAAGGAAAATAAGATGTATATATCTATGATAATGTTCCTCCAAAGTTAAAAGGGTAATGTACATAAAAATTGTCAAATTCTTAAATTATTGTCTGTTCAGTTATGATATTGCAATCAAGAACTACATAAACAGCTAATGGTTTCCCTTTCATTAGTGAGTCCTCATTGAGGCCTCTATGTCTTCCAGCTACATTTAGCTACATTTGCTGGTATTTACAGTCCAGTGTTTTCCTTGGAAAACTCCAGTCCCTACACAGTTCCTGTGGAAAAAGAGTGTCACGGTGCCCAGAGTCCTGCTCCATAGCTACAATTCCTTGGCCACAGGGAGTAAGAGCAGGTTTGAATACCTCAGCATTTTAAATCCAGACAGAACACAGGTTGAATTTGTCAATAAAATGAACTATCTTGGGAAATAAAGGTGTTGACAGAAGTTTTTTATCAGTTTATTTCTCTCTTCATTCTCTTGAGTGAGAAAGGGAATCCTTTTCCTTTACTTTGGAATAATCAAACCCACTTCCCTTTAAGTCTGCATTCTCATTTTTCTCAATGAGCCACACTAACCATATTGTGGCTTGTATTGGTGTTATGGTTAAAGAAAAAAGGTTGTCCAAGGACAGTAATTCTAATTTTCTAATTTTAGAAACACATCAGCGATATTAATTATGTGTCAAATGGTCAGTATCCTGTGTTCCCTCTCATTTTTCGTTATATTTTTCTTACCTTCTACATATTCTGTTCACAAAATTTATTTCCCTAGCTCTATTAATCTCCTTGACACACCTGAACATGGAGTTGCTTGGGAAATAGACAACACCTGCTAAAGCAATTAGATAAAATTGGTTTCCTATTTGAAAGGCACTGAGGATTTACTGAGTAGCTTCAGTTGTTCCTGGGCCTAGGTGCCCATGAAGGATACTTACCTGCCTGAAATCTGGAAAAACAATTATGCACTCAGTACTTTTACACAGTAACAGTTCCTTCTTGTAATATTCTGAATCACATTTGAATTCTTCCCATAATGCATCTTAATATAAATATAAGAAATGATCGTTTTACTTACCCTTCACTTACTGTTCCCTCTCTTTCCCAAAATTTTATTATATTCTGTTTAAGAGCAATGATGGCAATTAAAATAAAGAAAGGGAGAAAAATGAAGAAGCTGATCAAGAAGCCATGTTTCTGACGAGCAGCAAGTGGTCTTTTTTTTGGCAAGTTTACAATTTTTCCTGAAAACATAAGAGTA
This sequence comes from Noctilio leporinus, assembly GCA_004026585.1. Taxonomy (NCBI): domain Eukaryota; kingdom Metazoa; phylum Chordata; class Mammalia; order Chiroptera; family Noctilionidae; genus Noctilio; species Noctilio leporinus. The sequence goes on along the minus strand of PVIW01005291.1, from coordinate 89,282 downwards.
CCTTTTAATTTTTTCAAAAGTGATGTTCAAAGCATGTTAAATTTTTGATTTGTAAAACTATGGGCTTTAAATAATATGCTCATGGAATGAATAAAGTTAAATTCCTAAATGTTTTCCCACATTCTGTGACTATGTCACAAAGTTCATTATATTTTTATGCCACTCAATATATATCAATATCATTGTCATACTTTACTTTAAATCATTATGTGTATAATCTTTATTTATGTGCTATATTCTAATTTGTTCTGTTGTTTGTATTATCATCTGTGAACTAGAACACATTAAACTGATATTACTATTAATAAGTTCTTTCGTTTAAAATACAGAGGAAGCAAAAGAACTGTTTTTTAAAAGCATTTAATGAAAGATTACTGACATACTGAAAGTTAATAGTAATTTAACACTATTAATGATGTTAAATTAGGTTATACTTCCAAATTATCTGTATAAGGTGATAGTGTCCTAATTTTGATTAAATTAATAAGAATGTAGATACTCCTCCATTCGTTTCAAAGATACTACAGAAAAAAAATTTAAATCTATAGAAGCCTGGTATTATTTAATGATAGAAATAATCCAGACTACTAAAATACAAAGATGAACTAAATTAATCAGAATTACCACCAACTATGATAATATTAAATGTAAATGGAATTAATGCTCCCAAAGAAAAGTAGATGTTCAATAACTTTAAAACACATAAAATTCAGCCCTGGCTGGTAGCACAGTGGGTAAAGCACCAGCCTGCAAACCCAAAGGTCACAGGTTCGATTCCCCAACCAAGGCACATAACAAGGTTGCAAACCAGGTCTCCAGTCAGATCTGTGGCTGGAGTCAGGTGAAAGGCAACCATACATTGATATCTCTCTCCCTCTCTGCCTCTCTCCCTTCCCCTCTTTCTAGAAATAAAGAAATAAAATCTTTAAGATTAAAAAAAATTTTTTTTCTTAAAAAAACACGTACAATTCAATTAATTATTGATAAAAAATGATTTACCTAAAATAAAGTGATTCAGAATGTTTTATGTACTACAGGAAATTGGTGGGTGTATGCAAAAATATTGAAATGAATCATGCCTGCAGCAGTCTTATACTATGGTAGACTGCAACAGTTTTAATACTGACCTTTCCCTGCTGTGACCAGAGAAGGTCACCACTCCACTGGCCCATTTTCACTCAAAATATCATATTGGAAGTGGTTCTTCCTTCTAATGTACTAGAGGCTAATTAAAGAAATTGCACCTACTTATTATTGAATTTAGAAATATCTGTTACCCTATGGAAAGAAGGTAATGAAGCTTATGAAGGAATGAAGCTTCCACTTTAGCTATGATGAAACTTTTTCATTGCATGGTGCTAAGCTTACTGTCAATACACAAAAAGAAAAGCCCCAACAATATACATAAGGGAAATGATTTCTAGAAGTCAACAGGAAATGCAAAACTACAATATCTGAAAGAGAAAGTATGTTGATTTTATGAAAATTCAGTTCTCCCTATGGACAATTTGCTGATCTCAGCAGAGCACTGGAGTCCTAGGCAAAGAGCAGCCTTCACTGAGTCAAGGGGGCAAAGGGCAGAGCTCACAGCTGCAGAAAGGGCCCAGTCTGCAGGATGAAGCACTGGCACTGGTGGGACAGTTGCTCTGTAGATGAAGGACTCTGGAGGTGTTGTGACTGCCTGCCAGGTGTCCTTGGTAGAGGGATAACCTAGAGATAGTTAAATGGCCACTCTTACTGGGTTGGGAATGGAGAGGAGAGACTAGACCTTGAGCAGTACTGGGAAAGCATTGAACCATTACCTCATGTGGTTTTGACTTACATTTTCTAAAGTGTTGAGCACAATTTCATGGGCTGATGAATTATTTATAAGTACGTTTTATTAATTATGCTATTACAGTTGTCCCAATTTTTTTATCTTTGCCTCCCTGTGCCTGGTATCCCCCTCTCCCCCATTAGTTCATGTCCATTGGTCATTTGTGCATGTAACTTCTTGGCTTCATTCTTTCCTATACTATTTTTAATATACCCCTATTTCATGCCTACCAATTATGCTTCTTATGAGCTATTCTTTATACCTTGTGGGTTGACATGTTTATTCAACCCCTTTCTCGTCTTTAATTGGGTTATATTTTTATTAGAAACTTGTAAGAGTTCTTTATGTATTCTGGATACACAAGTTGCATATCAGGTATAAGATCTGCAAATATTGTCTTCCATTCTCTAGTTTGTCTTTCATTTCCTTGGTTGAATCACTTGTAGTACAACAGTTCTTCATTTTGAAGTTCAATCAATTTCTCATTTGTTTGCCCTTGCTTTGGTGTCTTCTACAGCATAGCCTATGCCATCACAGTCCCTGACAACTACAATTTTACTTTCTCTCTCCAAATGTGACCACTCTTTGTACCTCATAAATGCAGACTCACTCACTACCACATCTAGATGTGACTGGCTTATTAGTTAGCATAAGAATTACAAATTCCACCCATGTAGCACATGCCAGAATTTCATTCCTTTTCAAAGCTAAATAACATTCCATTACATGAATATACTATATTTTGTTTCTCCATTTATCTGTCCATGTGCATTTGGGTGTTTCCACCTCTTCTCTATTGTTATGAACATGGATGCACAAATGTTTGACTGAGTCCATGCTTTTAATACTTGTGGTATATAACTAGCAGTGGAATTCAAAGTTAACATGATAATTCTGTTTAACCTTATGCAAATGTCAAATGGCCAGCAACTCTGAATAGTTTGTCAGTCACTTTAAAAACTGTAAGAGGCTTATCATCAACCCAACAATTTAACTCTTGGGCATGTTTCTGAGAGAATTAAAATTTTACTTTCATGCAGAATTTTTTCAAGAATGTTCATTGCAGATAACCACAGACAGAACAGAAGAGGGGCTTCATCACAATGGCACTAGTAGGAATCGCTGAAACTCAAGAGGGCTGTCTGGTTCCCCAGGCAAAGGACCTGAACAGACAACTCACTGAGGAAGACATACAAAGGGCCCAGAGGCATATGCAAGAATGCTCAACAGTACTAGTCATCAGAGAGATGCAAATTAAAACCACAATAAGATACCACCTCACACCTGTCAGAATGGCAATCAGCAACAAATCAACAGACAACAAATGTTGGCAAGGATGTGGGGAAAAGGGAACCACCACTGCTGGTGGGAGTGCAGGCTGGTGCAGCCACTATGGAAAACAGTATGGGGTTTCCTTAAAAAACTAAAAATGGAACTGCCTTTTGATCCAGCAATTCCACTACTAGGACTATATCTGATGAACCCTGGAACACCAATTCAGAAGAACCTATGTACCCCTATGTTCATAGAGGCACTATTTACAATAGCCAAGTGTTGGAAACAGCCTAAAGTGCCCATCAGTGGATGATTGGATCAAAAAACTTTGGTCCATTTACACAATGGAATACAGCAGAAAGAAAGAAGGAACTCCTACCCTTTGCAACAACTTGAATGGAACTGGAGAGTATTATGCTTAGTAAAATAAGCCAGTCAGTGAAAGACAAATAACGTATGATCTCACCCGTTACAAGAGAATAATAAACAAAACAAACAAGAAGTAAAATAGAACCAGATACATGAATACAATGAATAGACCTCCAGTGGCCAGTGGGGAGGAGGATAGGAGGAGGGAGGAAAAGGCAAAGAAGGGGAGCAGTTTATTCAAGAAACTAGTATGGAAGAACCATGGACATGGACACGAAATGGGATTGACTTTGGGAGAGAGTGGGTGGGTGGGGAAGGGGACAGAGGGGAGTAAAAAGGGGATGGATGTAATATAACAACAAAATTAAATTTAAAAAAAGAATGTTTATTGCAGATTTGTATATAATAGCAAAAAATGGCAACCAATGAAATTTCCTTCAGTGGATGAGTAACTAAATACATTTTGTTACATCTATACAAAGAAATACTAGTCATCAAACAAAATGAACCAATATTTCTATATGCAACAACTCATATTCACTTCATGGAAATTATGTGAGAAAAAAATGCCAATCTTTAAGAGACACAAGCTGTATGAATGCATTTATATAACATTCATGAAAATAATGTATTTAGAGCAATAAAGAGCAGTTCAATGGTGGCCAGGACTTAAAATGTGAGAAAGAAGTCAGTGTTGTTGTATAAAGGAGTAATAACAGTTTAGTGACAAAACATTTAGTGATAATACAGTTCTACTATATCTTTATTGTGGTGGTGACTATACCAATTTGAACATGTGGCAAAATTGCAAGAACTAAATACGTAAATATATATGTTCAATCACAAAAATACATATATATACACAAATGAGGACATGTATACTGCTGAAGTTTGAAAAATGTCTATGTATTTCACCAATGTCCATTTCCTGGTTTTGATATTGAACTCTAGTATTGAGACAAGTTTCTGCTGATGGAGGATAACTGAAGGGTATAAGGAACTTCCTTCTACATTTCATTGGAATTCTTTGTGACTCTATAATTACTTTAACATAAAAAGTTAAATAAAAGCCCAATAGGATATAATTACATGTCCAAAACTGGAAAAATAAAACAAAATGACAAAAACTAGCAAGTGCTTGTGAAGTATGGGCTATATGTGCAGAGAAACTGGATGGATCTCTCATTGATGAATGGAGAGAAAGGAAAAGGATGCACTAGTAAATGACCCAGCAATCACACCAAGGTGTTTACCCGCAAAAAATGTGGGACTAAATATGCATATTATAGATGTACATTACATGTATGTAAAATCCTTTATACACATGTATATCAGCTTTCTTCTATATTGCCAAAATCTTGAAACAACATCCCAAGCAACCTTCAATGAGTGAATTGATAAGCAAACTATAGAGTACACCTTTTCAATAGGAGACTACTTAAAATCAGAAATGAATTAACTGTTAAAACATATGACAACAGGAATAAATCTCAAATCCATGTAATGTTCGGAAAAAAGAAAATCTTTAGGGACAGAGAACAAGTAATTGCTTTTCAGGAATTAGCAGTAGGGAATAAATGTTAAGGGAAAGACAGAGGGAGGGTTTGAGTGAAAGATCTATTGTGCATCATGACAACGGTAGATGGGAACAAAAGTCGGTTAATTCTTTTCTGTACCCATAGAACTGTGCACCACAGAGTGAATATGCTAATGTACATAACTTTTCAAAAGCCAAATATGGTCAATAACAATAAATATTTAAAAAGAGACAACGGCTAATTTTATTTCAAACTTTCCAAGAATACATCAACATATAGATTCAAGAATCTCAGCCAACCCAAGTAGGATAAATTCAAAGAAAAACACATCCTGGTAAGTGTTGGTTAAACTGTGAAAAATCAAAAATATAAAATAAGTCTGAAATGCAAACAAAAAATAACAGTATCGTTATGTTATTGAGATGAATAGTAAGAATAGCAGTTGTATTCTTATCAGAAAATGGAAGCCTGGATCCACTGTGATTACATCTGTGAACTACTGAGAGAAATAATTCTCAATGTAAAAATATAGTTCCACTGAAAATAACCTTTGTAAGTTAAGTCATTATAAAAATGTGTTAAAGAAAAACTAAGGCCAAGACATATAGGCACCACAAGACACATACAAAATAAAATACAAAAGAAAGTTTTTTAAGCTAAAAGGAAAAGACCCATATAGGAATTTGAATATGCCAGAAGAGTTGAAAAGCCCTACAAAACAGTAAATAGATGGGAAAATGTAAATATTTATATTTTTAAAATGTAACAATCTATTATCATTTATGGCAAATAATGTATTCTCAGGTTTACAACATACTATATAAAGAAAATATATAACAACAAAAGTGCTAATAATGGAATTCAACTGCTATGAGATTTATGCATTGTGAAGTTTAGAAAAATCAAATATACTACTTTTTTTCATGAATTTCCACCAAATAAATGAGAAAATGTTTTTGTACTATCTACTATCCATATGCTATGGGCATGAAATATTTGATTATCTTTACCTTTCTATAGTAAATGTATGGTAAATTTAAAGATGCAACTTGGTTATGAACTAGCACATCACAATAGTTAACATCCTTGAACTATAGACCATATAATAAAATAAAACAATCATCTATTCTATGATTTAAGAACACCAATCTAGAAAACTCTGCTATATAAATAGAAATATTTGGGGAACCACGGTTAAAAATTAAAGAGAAAGCCTATTGAAATGTTCATTTATGGATTTGAATTAAAAGTGTATACAAAACTTTGACAGTATGATTTAGAGCTGCACTGTTTAATAGAATAGCCACTAGCCACAAGTGGCTATTTAAATTTAAATTAAATACAGTTAAATGAAATGAGAATTTTAGTTTCTTAGCTGCACTATCCACACATCAGATGCTCAACAGCCACTTCAAATGTGGAGATGTAGACCATTTCTAGAAGTGCAGAAAGTCCTATTGGAGCACACTGATCTAGCTACTAACCTTCAGATAATAACCAAAACCCATCATCAATGCTTCCTCCTGGGGATGATATTGAGTAATCACAAAAAGGAGGAGCATATCCAACATCACACTGACAGTTGTGTTTAGTATTACAAACCTAAAACCAGAGCCAAATGAAAAATAAGAACATTACATATACAATGTAAAACTCAAATGCACTTTTTGTCAATGTTAGTCAATGTACATTATTAAAGTATTATTATTTAGATTATAGGTAGTGTTTATTTTAATGCAGAAATAATTCTTAAAACAAAATTAAATAAAATAAGTGTCCATGTAATGTATTTTCAAGTGTCACTGAAATTTCCTATTGTTGTCTCCTGCAGTTTTAAATAGAAATAGGTAACATTCTTGATACAATTGAAATGCCTTATTCTAGAAAGACATAGAAATTACAAGGCCAGAAATTATGGAACTGTGGGAGTTTAAATTTATTATGAATTGTGTTACATTTTTTTAAAAAGCTATGACAAAAGCTAACCTTTATAAAAATGGGGGGAGGGGGGGAGACCCTAAGGGAAGTGCTTGCTTAAACAGACACAGACAACACATTTACAAAATATCTATAAATGTGCCCTGGCTGGTGTGGCTCAGTTGGTTGGAGCATCATCCCATAACCAAAAAAATGTGGGTTTCTCTCCTAGTCAAGGCATATACCTAAATTGCAGGTTCAATCCCCAGTCAGAGCACAAATGGGTGGCAGCCAATAGAACTTTCTCTCTCACATTGCTGTTCCTCTCCCTTCCCCTCTCTCTAAGACATTTAAAAAATAAATTAAAATGAAGCCCTGGCTGGTGGCTTAGTGTATTGGTACCAGCCTGAGAACCCAAAGGTCACTGGTTCAATTCCCAGTCAGGGTACATAACCAGGTTGCAAACCAGGTCTCCAGCCAGGTCTGTAGCTGGAGGCAGGCAAAAGGCATCCACACATTGATGCTTCTCTCCCTCTCTGCCTCTCTCCCTTCCCCTCTCTCTAAAAATAATAAATAAAATATTTAAAAAGAAAATATCCTCAGGTGAAGATTAAAAATAGTATTTTAAAAACTATCTATAAATATGATCTAGTGGATGAATTAAAACAAGGGTTGAAAGCAGAATAGAGAACCTAAAAATAGGTTTATACAAAATTTTATTTAAAATTAAATTAAAAAGGAAATAAATAGAAAATAATATGTAAAAAATAGGACATTTTAGTGATTTGGGAGAAATTTTTAAATTAAGACACATAGACACATCACTTATTTCTGGGTTACTATAAAGTATATGAAACATCGATATCACAGAAGACACTAACTACAAATTTAAAGCATCCTTAGAAACCTTCCAAAGTTTACAAAGTTTCTATAACCCAGTAGACAATTTCACAATGGATGAACAATTAGAAATACAAATGGCATATATGACCATACATATACACCTAAGAATTGTATCATTAATTGTTAAATGCAAATTAGCAATGGATTTAGCATGTTAAAAGAGACAAAAAATTGAAAAACTAGTCAGGCCAGAGTTTGAGGAAAGGCACCTTTTTGTACATGATAAAAAACCTGGTAAACCGTTTCTTGAAGACAATATAATATTACTGAAAATTTTAATGGTGCATACATTTGGCCCATTAGTTTTACTGCTTAAAATGTAAGAAATCAGATAAATTTGAAAGGATGAATGTACAACAATGTCTATTGAATCACCATTTACAATGGTCAAGTAAAAATTAACATTATACCATAATCCATTAGTGAATGACTTTGAATACTGTGTGGAAGAAACATACAGGCTATAAATTGAAGTCATTGAAAGATGAAACAATTCAGTATAAAATCTGCTCTCACAAAAATATTAGACTATATGTAATATATGTAATTAAATATATTGTGCATATTTAAATATCAGTAAACACACATTCAATTATAATTTTATGTATGTATAAATGTAATGTATGTATAATCTTTAATCAATCTAGTCCCAAAATTTCATAATTGTGATCTGATGTTATAATAAGATTATGTTTTATACTGCATTTTGTGCAAACTTCAAAGCTTATAGCTAATAAAGCCTGTATTAATCCAATTGAACACATAGTTCATATACATAAGAATAATGAAAACTGTCTTCCATATTTGACTGCAATTTTCCATATTTCCACAGCAACTAATTCTGAATCTTATTATTACCTAGGAGATGTTACTGACATAATTTTTTTTAATTATACATGAAAATAGAGTAACCATTACATACCCCATGTCCTCCACATTTTGCTGTTGCATTACATTGTTCATTTGTGAAGTCAGAGACAGGTGTGCAAATTTTACTTCGACAAAACTACAATTTTAAAAACAAGCAACAATAAGAAAACACATGAAATGTAAAAAGTTGAGCCATTCTTCTTAGTTAAAAACAGATGTATACACTTTGTATGTACCAGAGAGGGCAAAAGTAGGTTTACAGTTGTTCATATGGAAAAAGACATGCAGGTCATCATTATTTCCCTTATTTACACATTCTTGCAATCTACTCTGTTTTGAATACTCACAATTGTATACCTACTTTTGGCCACCCCTAAATATATAAAACAGATGAATCTGGATATTATGACATCTATTCATTCAAAAAAGTCTTATTATTTTACTAAATGTCAAATATTGAAAATTAGATTCTGTTTTTCTCCTTGAAAGAACAGAGCTGTTACTTTATTGACACTAACTGGAATGAGTACAAAAAGAGCCAACTTGTATTGATCACTAGATTGTATCTTAGCACTTTCTATGCATTTTAATAATATACCAGTATTGGTATTGGCCCTGTGAAAGAGATATTTTATCCTTATTTATATTTGAGAAGAATTAACCTTACATATTTAAGCCTATGCTATGAGTTATTAACCAGGCCAATATTCACTACAAGGGCTATTTTATTCACAGAGCCTAGAGATCAATGCTAAATACCAGCATTCTTGTCATTTTTAGATTTTTTTAAACTTTAGTAAAATATCTCTTATCTTTCACATGAGCAATGTGAACTTGAGCAAGTTATTTATCCCTCCATGCCTCAGTTTATCCACTTTGGAATTTGAAATAGTAATTATACCCAAATAAGTAAATGAATGAAAAAAGTGACCATATAGGTTAGGAGGAATAAATAATTTGTTACACATAAAAAAACAAAAGCAATCCCTGGCTGGTGGCACAGTAGATAAGGAGCCAGCCTGTGAACCCAAAGATAGCTGGTTCAATTCCCAGCCAGGATACATAACCAGATTGCAAGCCAGGTCTCCAGCCAGGTCTGTTGCTGGAGGAAGGTGAAAGGCAACCATACATTGATGTCTCTTTCCCTCTCTTCCTCTCTCCCCTCCCCTCTCTCTAAAAATAATAAATAAAATCTTTAGAAGAAAAAAGCAGTTTTTGGCACATAGTAAATGGTCAGTAAATACAAGATTTATTCCAATTATTTACTTATTTAACCTAATTTTTTATTAAATCATATTTTTCTTATAGTAGTTCTATTAGAGTTGTCCCAATTTTATCCCCTTTGCCCTTTGTTGCCCAACCATGCCACTTTCCCACAGTCAATTTCCACACTGTTATCCATGTCCATGGGCCATTCATACATGTTCTTTGTCTAGTCCCTTCCCCCTCTTTCTAAGATTACTCCCCTCTGGAATTTCCTTTAAAAAAGTCAAAAAACTAAAAATGGAATGGCCTTTTGACCCAGTGATTCCATTGCTGGGAATATACCCTAAGAATCTCAAGTCACCAATTCAATAGAATTTATGCACCCCTATGTTCATAGCAGGTTTATTTACAGTAGCAACTGCTAGAAGCAGCCAAAGTGCCTATCATAAATGAGAGCATCAAAATTCTGTGATACATTTACACAATGGCATACTATGCAGCAGAAGGGAAGAAGGAACTCCTACATTTCGTGACAGCATTGATGAAACTGGAGACTATTATGCTAAGTAAAATAAACAAGGCAATCCAGTTGAAGACAAATATCATATGATCTCACCTATAACAAGAATCTAATGAACAAAATAGAACCATCGACATGGAAGCATAGGACAGAATGACAATGGGGACATCTGAGATTATCTGCTGGCTTTTATCAAATTACCTGATAGAATATCCAATATATGGTGACTAATCTAAAACATTAGTTATTTCCTATTACCTTGGATAAATAAGGGGAAAAACTATCAGATTGTTCATTAGCTAAACTGCTCTGATGAAGCCCATAGGACTAACAAAATGTTGGACAGACCAGCATTACCCGTCCACAAACTATTTTCATTCTAGTGCTCCCTCAACGTTGTTACTGAGGCAATAATAAGTAACTCCCTTTAACTAAACAGATCATTTTGTTGCTGGCTTTCTTGAAAGGGTGAGAAAAGCAAGAGACACCATTAAAGTACGTAATTCTGGTAAATGGCTCATCTGATATGATGTTTTGAATATAAACTAGTTCGTAAGAACTTCACCTCTGAACAAGAGACAGAAATACTGTTCCCAAAATAGTCAGAGCATGGTTCAAAAACATACCTAAAATAACTGAAACTATGTTTCCTAAAGGGAAATGCCTGAATTACATAAGCATAATATTTATAGTCTTGTGTATTCAAGTGGATAAGGAAATGATTGTTAACTTTATTTATTAATTCATTAGCCTATCTACTTTCAGACATTTACATACCCTAAACATATTCCTTTCAAATTTGAAATTCATGTTCTGAGATGTGCTTATCTCTTCTAGAATAACCATATGGTTAGAATCCATGTGATAAACTGTTCTCCTGTTCTAAGTCTTATAAATAAAATATTCAACAACTCTATCACAACCAATGTTAAGCAAATTTGTATTGTTGGAATAATGACTACCTCCATGTAGCATATTGCTCACCTAGTATCACTGTGTTAAATTTATATTGTATTTAGAATTATTATTCTGTAATAAGATATACTTTTCCTCATGGTTAGAAATAAAAAGTAACTTTTTTCTCTTTTTGGTCACTCAATCAAGATACAGAGATACATCAATTATTAGATCAATATAGTGATAATTTTTACAAAGGAATAACATTAAATGAGAGTGTGAGGTAAAGAAACCTGAAAAATCCAACCTCTCTGAAATCAACTGAATAATGCAAGATAACAAATTAAAGATAATTTTCATTACTGTTTAAAATACCCTCAGAATGGCTCCAACTTAGATTGACAGGTTTGTCAATAGCCTCCCTTTTCACAATAAATGACAGTAAAAGAGAATCAGGAAGAGGGATTTAGAATATGGGAGACTTAAGAAATAAAATGAAGCATTGATACTGATGGATAAAATAGAGAGAGCCACCTTGTCAATACAATGGCTGAAGGGAGTCTAGTTCATCAGCCTCACAGTGCTCTAGAGGAACTGCAGCCTCAGTCACAAGGCAAAAGAGAGGAAGAAGAGCTGAAAAGGTGGGACTGGGAAGGGTGGATAAAATGTGGAGTTATCAATGGAAGTCTGTCCATGAAACCACTAAACTAGTTAGCTCTCAATATTCCATATGGTATGCAAAGAGGGAAACATGTCTGCATGCACCATTATTTGCAGGGGTCTCCTCAAATAATTCCTTTTTAAAATTAATTTAGTATTTTTGTATTATAGTTGTCCCCATTCCCACCCCCATTGCTCTCCCCTGCCCTGCCCACCCATCCCTTCTCCCACAGCCAGTCCCCACCCTGTTGTCCATGTCCGTGGTCATTAACTAAATCCTCCCCCTTCATTTCCCCCTTTTCCTCCTCCCCCCTCCTCTCTGGTCACTGTCAGTTTCTTCCTTGTTTTCATGCTTCTGCTTATATTTTTTCTCATTTGTTTATTAGTTTCCTATATTAGTTGAGGTCATATGATATTTTTCTTTCACAGCCTGGCTAATTTTACTAAACATAATACTATCCCAGTTCCGTCTATGCTGTCACAAATGGTAGGAGTTCCTTCTTTCTTTCTATTGCATAGTATTCCATTGGCAAACTGGATAGAGCAATACATTAAAAAGATCATACACCAAGATCAAGTGTGATTCATCATAGGGATGAAAGGATGATACAGCATTCACAAATCAATAAATATAATACACCACATAAATAAAACGAAAGACAAAAACCATATGATCATATCAATAGATGCTGAAAAAGCATTTGAGTACAGCACCCATTTATAATAAATTTTAAAAAAAGGCTCAGCAGAGTGGGAATAGAGGGAGCATACCTCAACATAATAAAGGCCATATATGAGAAACCTGCAGCCAACATGCTCAATTGCCAGAAACTAAAAGCTTTCCCCCTAAGATCAGGAATAAGACAGGGGTGTCCACTCTCTGCACTTCTATTCAACATAGTATTAGAAGGTATAACCACAGGGATCAGACAAGAGAAAAGAATCTAAGGCACCCAAATTGGAAAGGAGGAAGAATTAACAGCATTAAAATATACATACTACTCAAAGCAATTTATAAATTCAACACAATCCTTACCAAAATACCAATAACATATTTTATATCTCTAGAACAAATACTTCAAAAATTAATAGGAACCAAAAATGACCCCGAATAGCCTGAGCAATCTTGAGAAAGAAGATCAAATAACTTCTTATAAGATTTTTTTCTTAGGCTAGACTTTTTTGTTGTTGACAATGTAGTCAGTACCAGTAGGTTTTTTGTGATTAGTTTCTTATCTTTATTTGAAAATGTCTTTTCCCATTCTAAAATAAGTTCACTCACATCCTTCATCTTATTTTTAGAGTCTTAAAATACTGTTTCTCAATCAACATTATTTTAATTACAGTGTAAAATAATTAGCCCTGCTGGTGTGGCTCAGTACTGAGCCCCAGCATGAGAACCAAAGGGTCACTGGTTTGATTCCCAGTCAGGACACATGTGTCTAGTCAGGACACAGGTTGTGGGCCAGGTCCCCAGCTGGGAGCATGGGAGAGGCAACCATATATTGATTTTTCTGTCTCTTTCTTTCTTTCCTTCATCCTCTCTCTCTAAAAACAAATAAAAATTTAGGGGAGCAAAAAGGGGATGGATGTAATACAACAACAATAAAATTTAAAATAAATAAATAAATAAATAAAAATTTTAAAATGCTTATAAAAATAATACAAGTAAAATTTTCAGATAATTATACATATTTTTAGTTAACTATCTTTAGTGGTAATAGTTTAAATTTTTTATATATTGTTTCTCAAACTTAAAAAAATAAATTAAAGCTTAGACTCTTTTATTATTATGCTTTTTGAGAAGGCCAAATTTTTAGTGAGTATGTTATGCTTCTGGAGAAAGAACACAAGAGTAGGCTAATAAGCAAATAAACATTTTACTTTTGTTATAACCAGATAAATTTTCATCAATTACTTTAAGACTAAATAGTTGGGGAATTTTATTTTTTGTTTGTTGCTGTTGTTCTTATTATTCAGATTGTTCCATTCTGTTTTTTCAGTTGACTCTTCTGTTTATTCTTTACACAAATCATAGCCACTTGTGATATGTGTGAATGTGTCCAATGACAAACTCTCTTTGCACAAAGACTATTTCTGGCAATATAAAGCAGAGAATATTTCCCATGTGTCAATTCAGGACATAATGTCTTATGTAAATAATACTACAAATCATAGCAGACCAATTCTATCCTAAAGAAGAGGCTTAGGTTCTCAAGTAAGAGAAAATAAGTTTAAATATCTACAGCTAAACTTATAAACAAACATGATAGGAAAACAAATGGTCCTTTGACTAACAGAAATCTTGACCTTTGACTGACTCTCTCTCTCTCTCTCTCTCTCTCTCTCTCTCGCACACAGACACACACACAATCTATAAAATCAAGTAAAATTTATACTTACCATTCGTTCACCGCATATGGTGCCATCAGCTATAAAGGTTATATCCACATCTGAACTCTGTCTCAGATTTGCTGACATACATATATGGCCTCCCAGGTAAGTATACTGTATATCATAACTTGCCGCTTGTGATATGTATGAATGTGTCCAGTGACAAACTCTCTTTGCACAAAGACTATTTCTGGCAATATAAAGCAGAGAATATTTCTCATGTGTCAATTCAGGACATAATGTCTTATGTAAATAATACTACAAAATATGAGGATAATTCAAAATGTTACTCAGAAGCTCTTCAGAAACATACACTATTTTATCATGTGTAATATATAATTTCAACTGTATGCGCTATACTCACCTCTTTTTGACTTATTTGAATTGACTTATTGCAGAAAAACACATACATATATAAACACACATGCATGTGGAAAATGGATAGTTTTCAAAAAACATACCGAAGAGTACAGCGTATGTTTCCACAGTTGCCATACTCATCTCCTAGAACATTCACTTCTTGTTGGCAAAGATAATCGGCACCTTTAGCATCTAAATAAACAAAGTTGCAATTACTCATCTTAAAAAAAACAAACAATATAGAGATACCTAGACAGCAGCAATGGCTAGTTAGTGTCATCTGCTACAAAATTTTAATGTCATCTACTGCCTATTTGAGAAGAAACGCTCCCTAAAAACTACCCACTTGAGAAGAGAAAAACTGGTACTATCATGCAGAAATTATTAAGAAATCAAACAGTCATTTTGCTCTTTTACCTAAAGTTTTAATCACCCATTTTCTTTGCAACCATTACCTGAAATTTGACTAATATCCTATTCTCTTTATCCTATACTTATTAAGCCTAAATTGCCTCTTGACATAATTCAAAGTACCTTCATTTGCTATTTCATTTTCAAATTTGGATTTAAATAAACAATGCCTTTATTGTGGATTATAGGATAGATTTCTGACTTAAAAAAATAGTTTAAAAATGAACCCCAGAAAAAACACACAACTATTACATTTTCCAAATAAATCGAAGCACTGTTGATCTGGATCTCGGCAGATTCCTCGATAGCAAAAGGTGGTTTTATTATTACATGGTTCTAAATCGGCAGCTTTCACATCTGGCATACAACTCTCAGAATAGCCACTGCAAAATTCTGCAAAATCACATGGATCTACGCTTCTCCGACACACACGTCCTCTTTCATGGAACTGTGAGACAAAGAGCAACAAATGTATGTGTTTGTAAGATATTTTCTCCAAAGACCTTAAGTTCTTCACACAAAATTACGCCTTACCACACTAATCAAGAAAGGTGTTTTATCTGCTATTATAATTTAGATAAATTATTGTTGTTAAAAATGGTGAGTTTAGATGACTTGTCAAAAATCACATATTAGAGCCCTGGCTGGTGACACAGTGGATAAGGCACCAGCCTGTGAATCCAAAGGTCACTGGTTCAATTCCAAGCCAGCGAACATAACCAGGTTGCAAGCCAAGTCGCCAGCCAGGTCGGTAGCTGGAGGCAGGTGAAAGGCAACGATACATTGATGTCTCTCTCCCTCTCTGCTTCTTTCCTTTCCCCTCTCTCTAAAAATAATAAATAAAATCTTTTTTTAAAAATCACAGTTCAGTACTGGAGCAGTATAACTCAGACTCCTGACTGATGCGATTAACATTAAGTACAGCCATTGTCATATTGTTTATTGAGCACGGCACACTTCTTTTGAAATAATTACTATAGGCTGACCTATTATGAAATTTAAGGGAACATAAACATAATGGCATCAGATCATGTACTCATACTCAATGCCAAATTTGTAGGCTAATATGTAAGTAATTCTCTGAAAGATGGGGACATGTTAAAAAAAATTTTTAAGTAGTAAACCAAAAATTTTAAAAGATTAAATAAAAGCATTGTATTTGTAACTATCATTTGGATTCCATTACATTTTTAACTATTTAAAATAACTATTTAAAGATAGTTAGAAATTTATGTAAAAGTTCTGGAGAAATAGATTGGAAAGAACCCAAATGTCCATCAATGAATCAATGGATAAATTGTGGTATATACATACAATGAAATATTTTCAGCTAATAAAGGAATGGAAGACTGATATATGCTAAAGGTGAATAAACTGTGAATACACTAAATAAAGAAAGCCTGACACCAAAGGTCACATATTGTATAGGTCTTCTTACATAAAATATCCAGAATAAGTAAACACATAAAGACAAGGCAGACTGGTGGTTGCCAGAGGCTGATGGGAAGGAGAAAAGGAGAGCAAGGACTTAATGGGTCAGGGGTGTTCTGTTTGGATGATGAGAATGTTTCCGAACTAGATGGAGGTGGTAGCTGCACAACATTGTGAAAGCGCTATGTTATGTGATGTTTACTTCAATTTTTTTAAATGGCTCTAGTGAAAACTGTCAGGTACAATGCTGTGGTTGTACTAAATATTTGCTTCAAGATAAAAAGAACGTATCTGATATAATGCTATTCATATTTGTTTTTCAGCTTTTCATTCTTGTGACCAATAGCACTCCTGAGATGCTCTACTAACTCAGACACTAGTCTTTATCTTATTTCTAAAGTACTGTTTAATCAACATCTGTTCATTGCAAGTCATTTTTCTTCAGGACCTTTTCCATTACCCTGAAGAAGTTTAAATCATGAATCTGCTTCTGAATCAGGATGATAATCAGGCCACTTCTCCCTAAACACGGTGAATGGAACAGTGGCAGGAAATTTAACTAAGCAGGATCAATCATGGTTTACTTCGCTACTGAGCACTGAGGCAGATGCTAGGAAAGAGAGGATCTCTCTACTCTTTTGAAACATTGTTCTACAAAGTAGAAAAGCCAGGAAGTACAAGGAGCTGTATTAGATATGGAGAAACTGTGTTTGAGACCTATCAACAAAAATACAAGGACATTCAATAGATGTATTAGAATAAGAACTCTACTGTTTCTGTTTTAAATGAAGATTCATCTGACCATGAAGTTAGACTCATCTTTTACTTCAGTTTCATAATTGTTTGTTTTCCTTTCCTTGGCCATTATCAAGATACAAACTCTTGCAACAGCATGAATGGAAATAAACCAGTCAGAAAAAGACAAATAACATACGATTTCACTCATATGTGGAATCTAATGAACAAATTAAGCAAACAGAATAGAACCAGATTTATGAATACAGAGAACAGATTAACAGTTGACAGTGGGGAGAGGGTCTAGGGGGCTGGGTGAAAAAGATGAAGGGATTAAGCAGGACCAGCTGGTAGTGGCAGAATAGGCACAGAAATGTAGTTCGTAGCATGGGGAATAATATATTCAATAATGTTGAGATAACTGGGTAGGGAGCCAGATGGGTGCTTGGAGCAGCAGGGTGATTACTCATTAGAATGTATGGTTGTCTGACCACTCTGCTGTACATCTGAAACTGGTAGGGAATGGTATTGAATGTGAACAATGGCTAACAAAAATAATAATAATAATAAAAAAAAATACTGCGGTGGTAATTGTAGGCTATGGTTTATTTTCTTTATAAAATCAATTCCATAGTATTTTCATATTTTAATTTTTAACTACTATTTATAAAAAATAACTCTTCCACTTATACTTCTAAAAAGTGAAGTCATGTCATGTTAAATGATATTTGAGTCTCCTGGAGTTTTTTTTTGTTGTTGTTTTGTTTTGTTTTTAAGATTTTATTTAATCATTTTTAGAAAGAGGGGAAGAGAGAGAGGCAGAGAGGGAGAGAGACATCAATGTATGGTTGCTTTTCACCTGCCTCCAGCCACAGACCTGACTAGAGACCTGTTTTGCAACCTTGTTATGTGCCCTGGCTGGGGAATCGAACCTGCGACCTTTGGGTTTGCAGGCCGGCACCTTATCCACTGTGCTACCAACCAGGGCCTCCTGGAGTTTTAATAGCAAAAGCTACATATCTAGAAATGTTCACCTTTGTTGTCCCACTGTGCCATTAAAGTTATAACATATCTAAGTTGTGAAATAAAAATAATATTTGGAACTAGATTTATGCCAAATTTTACAAAATTGTCATATCTTTAGTTTCATATATAAGTAAAGTATATTTATAAGAAATTCATAATAAACATCATATTTCACAAATTCAAGAAAGACAACTGATCAATGCACAATTGGTATTAGGTACTACCAATTACAATTTTTAAAGTGCATATAGAAATATCTGAATACTGGTTAGAAACAAGTTATTCGGTTATGTTTCAGCCAAACATCTGGTTAAACTATTATCTCTTCCATATCTTTGCATTTGGATTTGCATCCATCTAAATAGAAAGGCTATTGTTAAAATATTGGATCAGGGAGAACCAAGATGGTGGAGGAGTAAGTGGAGCTACACCAATTTTCTCCTAAAACCAATCTGGAATTACAACTTAATGAACTGAGGAGAACTCATCCAGAAAAACCAATAGAACACCAGCTGGAGAGAAGTCTTATAACCACAGACAGAACAGAAGAGGCTGCTTCATCACAACGTGATCTATAGGAAGCATGGAGATGCTAGAGGGCTGGCAGGACTCCAAGGGGCAGCAACAGAAGGGACAGAGAAACATCTCAGCAGCCGGGGGTTCCACCTGAGAAGGGTGGGTTCTACACCCCCAGCTAGGCTTTCTAGCCTACAGCAACAAAGCTGAGAGTAAAATAGCACCCAGCTATGAAAAGCATCTCCAGGTTTAGCCATCTTAAAAGAGAGACAGAGTTCTTAAAAGCGCCATGCATGAAAAATACATTGGCACCTGCTTCTCCTGGTTTCTAGCAGAGGGAGGGCAGAGTAAACTGAAGATGCTTAAGCAGAGTTTGGGGTTGTGGCTTTGAGGAGGGAAATGAGGGAATAGTCCATGAGGTCCTAGTACTGACCCATTCCCCTTACATTGGGTAGACCACTCTTCTCCAAGTGGCAGAAGCCTGAGGGGAAGAGATAGCCTCACCCACAGGAATTAATCCACCCCACCCAGCAATGCCTAAGCCTGGCTCTGATTAAAGATTGATTGGATTAACAAATGAATTAATTTTCCCCAACTAGTAGTGCCTAAGCTTGACAGCTGATCATACATTAATTGGATTAACACCTGAGGGAGACAGACAACGACAGTAGATCTCTGGTTGGCCCAACAGGTTGCCTAGGCCCAGACTGGGATATGAGCTGACTACACCAGGGGCAGATCCAGGTAGTAAAGAAAGTGTACTTCTACACCACAGGTCATACTACAAAGTCAGGAAGTCAAAGTAGGCCAATCTAAGAAGCAAAAACAAACAAGAAAAGTCATCTAAAATGGGGAGACAAAGAAACAAAGACTCATCGAAAGGAAAGGAGGAATCCCAAAAAAAACCTCTAAATGAAATAGAGGCAAGCAAACTATCAGACATGGAATTCAAAATAATGATGATAGAGGAATTCAATGACTTCAGCAAACTCAAAGAAAATTACAAACAACTACGGGGGAACAATGAAGAAGTACAGGGAAGCTACAAGGAACTTACTGAGAACTACACCAGCATTAAAAAGGACATAGAAACCATCAATAAGAGCAAGGAAGAAGTGAAGAAAACAATTTCTGAATTGAAAAACACAGTAGAAGGAGTCAAAAGCAGGCTAGAGACAGCAGAGGATTGGATCAGTGAGCTGAAAGACAACTTGAAAATAATTCCCAGATAGTGCAACAAAATGAAAAAAGATGAAAAAGAATAAAAGGGCTTCAAGAGAACTGCAGGACAACACGAACCATAATAACATTTGTATCATAGGGATACCAGAAGTAGAAGAAGAGCAAGGGATAGAAAACCTATCTGAAAACATTATGACAGAAAAATTCCCAAACTTGGGGAGAAAAAAGTCACACAAGCTCACAAAGCACAGAGGGCCCCAATGAAGATGAACCCAAACAGGCCCAGTCCAAGACACATAATTAAAATAGCAAATGACCATCAGCTCTAATTACTAACCCATAGAGTAATAAAGAATATATACAAAGCAAAATAGAATAATATTCAGAGAGATTTCATTGACAGAGAAAAAGTAAACCTGACAAGTAAAATCTTGTGTTCACCAGTTTTTATATTTAACATAGACTCCTGAGAGTGACACAAAAATGAGGTGCTACACTAATGCAGTCCCCAGAAGACAAATTTGAACAAATCTCCTCTCAGATGTGGCTATAGAGAAAAACTGAACGAAAAACTTCCCAAGGGAAGTCAAAGGTTCAATCCACTTCTAGGCTAGAGGTCCTTGCCAAACTAAACTTCATTACTTCGTATATTACATGTTGCTGACTATTCTATGTGAATTCCTTTTCTGTTATTTTCAAAATGGGATTTTAAAAAATTTCTGTCAGTTATTTGAGCATTGCCTGTTAAGTGTATGTTGGGTGGCTCATTTATAACTTTGTTCATAAGGTGGTTTATGATGAAGAGCTTCATTCAGCCATGACCAAGAGGAATTCATAGCACCCAAATAATCTGGAACTGGTATTAAATGCAAAAACTGCATGGGTCTGGATGGGTTTGGAGTAGAAATTGAAACAATCAATATAGTGATTGATAGAGCTTAAAAGTAGGTAGAAAACATCACCTCAGACATCCACAGACATCATCTCAATTCTAAACCAACTGTGTATGAATTGGGTATGTAAAAGAACATATTTGAAATTGTGTAAAGACAAATTCTTTTAAGTATAAAAATCACACAAGGACATAAAAATCCCATGAAGGAAAATAATGTAATATTTTGAAAGTTTACCTGACAAGACTTTCTATCACAGCATGGTCCAGTGCCACATTCTGCATATCCAATCAGTGTACAAGTGTTAGGATCACAGCACTTTTTAAAAGCACATGTCTAAAAGCAAATACAATCAAGTTAAATAATAGGAATTTTAATCAAATAAATAGTTTTATTTGTCAAAATATACTAACATTTTCTCTAAGTTAATTACAATCACAGTATAGCTTTTCCTTCTGTATATATTTATAACACTGCTTCATTTAAACTTAATATATTTTCAGTATAGAAAACAATGGTAACACATTATGCACTATTCCAGGCATTGGCTTTGTAGAAATATGCACAATTTTTAGGTTTTTTCATTGACTCCATCAGAAGTACTGTTTCATATGATCAAGATTCAAGAAATATAACTTTGGGGATATATAACAAGTAATGATCATGACAAAGGAAAGGTTTCTAAGTTGTAATGTTTTAGTATCATAAATTGTTGTCATTATTTTAGCTCCAAAATTTTATATTAAAGATTAATTCAAAAAGTTATTAGAGTCGTAGCATGCAAAGATAGTAAGTGCTCTTTATAATAGTATACTCTGGTACCATTTTCACACAGTTGTCTACTCCGTTTAAGAGTAATGTTTTACTGGAATGACAGTAATATTTTTTAATTATTAAAGTATAAAGGCAAAGTAATTAAGCAGGTTTATCTGTTTCAATTTATTACTTTTCTTAATAATGAGTTGAAAGTTTAACATACATGCACAGTTCTGGTTTATTTTATATTTGCATTATATATTTTGGTTGAGGTATTCTTCTGTTTATTTCCCTTGTTTGTAAGCTCTTGCATGTTAATAATATACAATTCAAAACCCCAGCTAATCAGAAGAAAAAAATATATAAAAGAATGTAACACAATGGTTTGGTGAACTTGCTCCAGATTATCACCACTGCCCTTAATCTAAGGACTGGATAACCTTCTCTCAGGAAACTTTAATCTGTGACTTGTTGACTTTAGAGGTGATAGTTTTTGCCCAAGATAAACTTTGAACACTAATATGGTTCCCTTTAGCCCATTTTATTACATCAGGAGGTCTGCCTGTATCATTTAAGAGAAACAAAACTCTCTTATAAACTCTCCTTGGGCCCATAGCTTGAACTCTGATTGTTAGATCTGTCATCTCACTGACTCACCTGATGAAAATCATTAGCTGCTCCTTTGAACATTCATTCAGAAGACTGATTCTCTCCTTCAGTGTTCCACTGTGTACTTTTGTCTTTCTCACATTAATAACCCCTACTTTCTATCTTTTACACTTGGGCCTTGACTTCATGTCAGGCCAATGCTGCTGAGGTTGCTACAAATGTCAAGGTGGAAATTATTTTTGCCCAAATTGCCAATGTATTGGATCTATACATGCTGTGATAGCAAAGTTGTTTTCTTCAGAAAAACTGCAGCCTGAATGGCAGGGGATCTTCCTATCTAGTCAAGAAATTTGTTCATTATGAGGAACTCAGAATTGATTCAGTATTAGATTGGTTTTCCTATTTATACTATAAAAATTAACATAAATTCAGTGGCTTAAAACTACATACATTCATGTCTTATTTTACAGTTCTGGAGTTCAACAGGCCAAGAGAGGTCTCAATGGACTAAAGTGAAGATTTTGAAAGTTCTTCATTTCTCTTCGATGCTCCAGAGAAAATCCATTTCACTGACTTTCCAGCATCTGGAGGTTATCTGCATGCCTTGGCTCATGAACTCTTTCTCCATCCTCAAAACTACAGATTAGCATCTTCAAACATCATTGTCACATAGCATTTGACTCTAACTTGCCTGTCTCCCTCTAATAAGGACCCTTGTAACGTCATCGGGCCTACTTAGATAACTAGGATATCATTGCCTATCAAGGTCCTTAAGGTGATCATATATCTTCAAACTCCTTTTGGCCATGTACAGTAACATACAAGTTATGAATATAAGGACATGGGAAACTTTAGGGGTTATTCTAGCACATTTCATCATCTGATCATTAAGAGTCATCATATGCATCTCCTAAGCACAATACATGAACTCCACCCTGACATCCATGAAATCAAAACTTATTACAGCATTAACTTAAAGTCACAGATCTGCTGACTCATCTCAATGGAGTGAAGGTGCAGTTGGGTCTGCAATTGCTCTTCCTTCTTCCTAAACCTTCCATTAGTCTGACTCCTGGGCTTGGTTGAGAGTATGTTCAGCCCCATGATGAAGCCTCCATCATTTTATGAACCAATTTCTGTGCTATCTCTTTCTCTTCTTACTCATATACTATAAATATATCTCCGTATGTACATATATTAGATTAATAATATACATTAACAAATAAATATAAAAATAAAAATACTCAATAGTAGTTTCATAGAGATTACATGGTGAAATAATACTACTATTGGATATATTAAGTCAAAATGTATAAATTAATCTCACTTATTTCTTTTTATTTATTTTATGAATGTAGCTACTTAAAAATATAAAATACCTATGTGGCTCACATTATACTTGTAATAGATAATATTGGTCTAAAGAACTATGAATAGAACAAATACCTGAATTCAGCAAGATTGCTATAAAACAGTCAAAATAAAAATATCCAATGCAGCCCTGCCTAATGTGGCTCTGTGGATTGAGAACTGGCCTGCAAACCAAGGGTACACTCTTGGATTATGGGCAAGAAGCAACCACATATTGATGTTTCTCACCCTCACTTTCTCCCTCCCTTCTCTTCTTTCTACAAATAAATAAAATCTTTTTTAAAATATCTAGTGCACTATAAAATCTGAGTAATAAAGAAAGCCAAATGTCTAAGTATATCATTTAAATTACCAAAGAAGCCCTGGCTGGTGGCACAGGGGATAAGGAGCCAGCCTGCGAACCCAGAGGTCACTGGTTCGATTCCCCAGTCAGGGCACATAACCAGGTTGCAAGCCAGGTCTCCAGCCAAGTCTGTAGGCAACCATACATTGATGTCTCTCTCCCTTTCTGCCTCTCTCCCTTCCCCTCTCTCTAAAAATAATTTAAAATATTTTAAAAAATAAACTACCATAGAAAATTTTGAAAGATAGCAATAAAATTTGAAAGTTTATCAGTGAGAGCCCTTTATACTGAATACTAGGAAATATTTAAATGAAAAGAAATAAAGAATGGAGTCATATACCTCCATTTTCTCTAACTTCTAATTTTATCTAAAAGTTCAATGTAATATCTTCTATTTTTTGTGGTCAGAAACTGAAAAAACAAATCAGATAGTCTTACTAAAATGCAAAGGGCCAAAATTATCCAAGATAATTATGAACTGGAATGATAATGCTGGAGCATATATATCGTATTCCATGAATTGATAGAAATCTATAGCAACTAAGGTAATATCCTTATAGCATACATAAAAATAAGTTATATGTGGAGTGACATTAGATGAATGGTGGCCTAAGAGATCTCCTAGGTCTCAGTCTTTGAAATTTCAACAATTTAAATATGTAGAACTCAACAAAGGAGTCTTTGCTCAACACACAAACATGCCTTAGAGGGATGCAGATTGAAACATCTAAAGAAGAGCAAGTGAAAGCAAACTGAGAAAGGCTGAAAGGAGCCTTGGATGCAGCCCTGCAGTGGGGAGCTCCCAGCAACAGCAGGGCTCAGCCCTACCAAAGAGGGTAGGAAACCAGTTGTGCATGGCATGCCCCTCAGCCCGGAGGAGCACAGAAGTTGGGTGGGTATTACCGCAGGAGTGAGCAGTAAGAGCTGTGGCTGAGCCCAGAAAACTGGGCAAGGACAGAGCATGGGAGTGTGTCCACAACTTTCCAACAGTGGGCATTCCAGACAGAGAATCAAAGCCAGGAAGCCCTGCCATCTGGTGGACTCCTAGAGTTTGCCACCCTTCACCCTTGGTGCTGGGGTGGCTACTGGTATGCCTTCTTGGGAGAAGTGTCTGTTCAGGTCTGCTGCTCAGTTTTTGTGGATTGTTTATTGTCTCATGTTGAGTTGTATGAGTTCTTTATATATATTAGATATTAACCCCTGTTGGAACTGTCATTGGCAAATATCTTCTCCCATTTGGTAGGTTGACTTTTTGTTTTGTTGGTAGCCTTTTTTGCTCTGCAGAAGCTATTTCCTTTGATATAGTCTAATTCATTTATTTTTACCTTGACTTTCCTCACTTTTGGGGTCAAATTTATGAAATTCTCTCTAAGACCAAAGTCCATAGGTATAATACTTATGATTCCTTCTATGTAATTTATTGTTTCAGGTATTATGTTTAGTTCTTATGATTTTGCATCCCAGTAGCATGTGCCGGGAATGTGTATGTTTAAGTTTATTAAACATCGGAATTAACCCAGCTATTACTTTGTTTTCTATGCCTTTCATATATTTTCTTAGCTTTATCATACAATAAATTTGCTCTTGGTTCTCACATATGATGTACTTTGGTGGCTTCTACAATAACTGAATATACTGAAAACAGACCACACCCCTTAGGTATTTCAAGTTTGTGAAATTTTGCATACCAGAACAAATAATTGCTGTCTGGCTAAAGAAAAGTCACGGGTAATTAGAGCCTTGCATTATATTACTGAGATTTAAACAAGAAGTCAAACCATTTTCCCACAGTGACTGACAAATTTAAAACAATTAAAATAATTTTCCCACTAATAGCCTTTGCTACTTAGTACAAGATACTGCTAGTACTTTTTTTACCCAACTATGGGAAGTTGACAAAGTTTATTTTAATTTCATCAGGCAAGGCTTAGAGCACTGCTTTCTTTTGCCCTGGACTCCCAGAGTGATGTGTCATCTCAGAATTATACGAATTCCTGTGAAAGCAAAACACCGTTGAATGTATCATTTGCCACAGGCATAACATTTTTATAATGGCCTGCACTGAGAAAATTGATTATTTTGCTGTGTGTCTTTTAAGCATCTATAACTAAAGAGAGGCAGATTATACCATCCAAGTAATATTCTTCATATCCTACTATACTGAGTTACAAAAAAATCAGCCAAGTTTCAATGAGGGTAGGTGGAGTTTGGCTTCAAAAAGTATTAAAGGTGGTCCAGGGATATGGGGGTGTTGGAGAAAGCCCTACCATTGGGCAGTATATGTGATTAGGATCTCATACAATTGCAGGGATCTCTGTACACTTACAACTCTGATTTCATTCAATGTCCTTAAATTTATTTTGATGTTCACTGGTGCCTGGACTTTGAATCAAAAAACTTTACCTCATAATTAAGTGAAGAGAATGTATGATTTCACTATTCCTATTCTGTTAACAGTCCTTTATAAAACAATTCAAATCAATTGGATGGGGAACCCCTTTAAAAGCTTCATATAAACATAGCCCTGGCTGGTGGCACAGTGGACAAGGTGCCAGCCTGCGAACCCAAAGGTTGCTGGTTTGATTCCCCAGCCAGGGCACAAAACCAGGTTGCAAGCCAGGTCTCCAACCAGATCTGTAGCTGGAAGCAGGTGAAAGGCAACCATGCATTGATGTTTCTCTCCCTCTCTTCCTCTCTCCCTTGCTCTCTCTCTCTCTCTCTGAAAAATAATAAAATATTTTTAATTTAATATAAACAGAATGGCTCCTGACACTGATAACCACTGAAACACCACAATCAGGAGACTCTACATCTATAAACAAAAAGAAACAGAAGGAGCCCACTTACTGCTTTACCTAAACTACAAGATCACTGGGGATCCTCCCTACAAGGCTTGTTTCCTGCCAAGAAATCTTAGTTTACTGGAGAAAGAGTGTAGCCTTCTACCATATTGATGAGAAACTGCTGATACTTCATCACAGTGAATACTGATAAAAATGTGTAAAATGCATAAAAGACCAAGCATAAAAATATTAAATTATTAAGGTATATTCTATTCAAAGTTATATATACATATATACCCCTTGACAAAACACATTTACTTATTGGTATACACCTTTGAGAACTGTAGGCACATGTGTAGGATTAGAAATGAACTAGAATATCATAACTGTATGAGTCTTTTTTTATTTTATTGTTTTTGTATTACATTCATCCCATTTTCCCCCACTGCTCTCCCCTTCCACCCCCTCCTTTTTACCCCTCCCACAGTCAATCCCACATGTTGTTCATTTCCATGGGTCATCCGCACCAGCTCCCTTACTAAACTGTTCCCCTTCTTCGCCTTTCTCTCCTTGCCCCCTCCCCTCTGCACACTGAAAGTCTGTTCCTTGTTTCCATGCCTCTGGTTCTGTTCAGCTTGTTTGTGGTCTGAGAAGGTAGTTTCGTATGATTTCAATTTTCCTGTATTTGTGGAGGCTTGTCTTGTGACCTAGCATGTGGTCTATTCTAGAGAATGTTACATGTGCATTTGAAAAGAATGTGTATTTTGCTTCTTTGAGGTGAAAGGTTCTTTGAGGTGAAAGGTGAAAGGAAATGGACCAGTTAGGTCCATTTCCTCTAGAGTGTTGTTCAATGCCACAACATTCTTAGTGATTTTTTGTTTGGAAGATCTGTCCATTGTTGATAGTGGGGTATTAAAATCCCCTACTATTAGTGTGTTGCTGTCTATATCCTTCTTCAAGTCCTCCAAGATTTTCCTTACATATTTGGGAGCTCCTACGTTGGGTGCGTATATGTTTACCAGAGTTATTTCTTCATGATGGGTTGTTCCCTTAAGTAGTATGAAATGTCCTTCTTTGTCTGTTTTTATGACCTTTATTGTAAAATCTATTTTGTCTGAAATAAATATTGCTACTCCAGCCTTTTTTCATGTCCATTTGCTTGATATATATCTTTTTCCATCCCTTCACTTTCAATCTTTGTGGATCTTTCGTTCTGAAGTGGATCTCTTGAAGATAGCGTATATGTGGATTATGTTTTCTTATCCACTCAGCTACCCTATGTCTTTTGATTGGTGCATTTAATCCATTTACATTTAATGTTATTGATTAAAACTTATTTATTGCCATTTTCCCACTTTGTACCTCTCTGTTTCTTCATTTTCTTTTTTTAAGTAGACCCTTTAGCATTTCTTGCAATGGTAGTTTGGTAGAGCTGTATTCTTTTAGTCTTCTTTTGTCTGGGAAAATCCTTATTTCTCCTTCCATTTTGAAGAAAGCCTTGCTGGGTAGAATATTCTTGGTTGCAAGCCTTTGTTTCCCATTACTTGGAATATTTTTTGCCATTCCCTTCTGGCTTATATTGTTTCTGTTGAATAATCATTTGATAACCTTATTGGAGCCCCCTTATATGTTATTTGCAGTTTCTCTCTTGATGCTTTTAGGATTCTCTCTTTACCTTTGAAATTTGCCATTTTAATTATAATGTGTCTTGGAGATGGTCTGTTTGAGTTGATCTTCACTGGGACCCTCTGTGCTTCCTGAACTTGAGTAACATTTTCACTCATCATGTTAGGGAAATTTTCTATCATTACTTTCTTGAATAGGTTTTCCATTCCTTGTTTTTCTGCTCCTTCTGGTATCCATATGATATGGATATTATTGCATTTCATGTTGTCCTGCAGCTCTCTTAAAACCTCTTCATTCTTGTTCAGCCTTTTTTCATTCTGTTGCACTCTCTTGGAATATTTTTCTATGTCCTCCTCCAACTCACTGATTCATTCCTCTAGCCTACTGTTGGTTCCTTCTACTGTATTCTTCAATTCAGAAATTGTATTCTTTATTTCCTCTTGGCTCTTACTAATAGTTTCTAAGTACTTTTTAATGCTGGTGTAGCTCTCAGTAACAGGAAATATAAGGAAGTTCCTTATAACTTCCCTGGAGTTCTTTGTAGTTCCTCTGGAGTTGTTCATAGTTTTCTTTGAGCTGGCTGAGCTCATTGAGCTTCTCTATCATCATTCCTTTGAATTCCATATCTGATCATTTGTCTGCCTCTGTTTCATTTAGTGATCTTTCTAGAGATTCTACCTTTCCTTTTAGTGATGGACTGATTCCTTTTCCCCCCATTTTGAGTATCTGTTGTTGCTTGTTTTTATCTTGGATTAATCTGCTTTGATTCCCTACCTTTAGGAAGCACCCCTCTGTGTTAGAAGACTTGTGGAGTTCAGTGTTGCAGTCTCCTAGATTTCCTCCACTTGTTGCTCTTGGGGTAGCCTTTATGTCATTAACTTGGGCTGTCTGGTTGTATTTTGGATTGGTTGTATGTGTTGCTCCTTCCTTCCTGTTGGCTGATTGAGAGATACTCCTTCTATCCCTTTTAATACATTGTTTTGAGCTGCTCCTAAAACAGAACCACCAGTCCAGGCAAAATAATCACACCTTCAGAGATATCGTTCTCCTTTAATCCCCCTTTTGACTACCTATGAATGTAACTATGTACCCATATCCTCCAAGGTAACCTCCACTCTTAATCACACCCGCAGCTGAAACTGAGCTAGTCTTAATAGGGATGTAGATATGTTAAGACTGTTGTACGAGGGAAAAAAATGATTAAGTTGACTAAAGTATAGATAATTTTGGAAGGTGCTGAGGAGTAGCAAAGATAGCAGGGATATGGGAGAGAAAACCAACTTATCTATTCTACAGAAATGGGGAGGGGGAGAATCAGAAAGCCTCAAGTGCGAGTGAACAGTATAAACTTACATATATAGTTGCCACATCTACCTCCCTATTCACCCTTAATAAGCCTGATTGGTCCAGGTGGAGTCAGGACCTGTGTGCTTTTACCAGAAAAAAAAAAAAAATAAAGAACAGGTTTAGGTGGCTGGGCAGGGGAGGAATACTTAGATTGAGGACTGGGAATGAGTTGTAGCAGGACAATGAGTAGACTTTAAATCAAGAGTAGGACGAGGGTCTTGGGTAGATAGGTGGATTGAGATAGGGGAGGAGTAAAAACATGTGAGATGGGATACACGATGGTATAAATGGTATTTACTTAAAATGCACTAATTGTGAGGCTTGGAAGTAACTTTTGTTAGGAATTAATAGTTCATGTAGCTCTCGGTGTAACTCAGGTACTTGAAATTAGCAGCGATCCATTTCCTGAGTCTGCCTCTTTTTCTCGGGGAAGTCTCTGCAGTCTACAGTCTAGCTGTATGGTCTTGGAGTAGCAGGGCCTATGGCTGTTGCAGTCAGGGCTGGTTCTGAGAGCCAGCCCCCAGGTAGGCTGAGCCTCCAGTAGCCTAGCTGGGTTTCAGTGCTGCTGGTATTTTGGGGCCCTCCCTTCTCTCAATGGCTCTGTGTGAAGACCTGCAGGGTGCTTCTGTTTTGTCTATGGCTGCTCCTCCCCCTCCAGCTCCTGGAAGAGGTTCATGCCTGTGATAGGCACCTGACTTCAAGGGGGGGGCAGCCTGCAACCTTGCTGGCTGCTGTGATGGCTGGCCCTGCCCCCGCAGCTCCCAAAGGAGGTGGCTCCTGTCTGATAACAGCACCTGGCTCCCCTGTGGCCCCACAGGTTGCCTGCCAGTGAAGGCTAACCCTCCAAGCAGTCCAGCTCTTTGAAGAGTTATTCACTGAAGCCTCTGTGATCCATGCCTGGCTCCCCAGAGGGTCCACAGTGCATCCTCCAGCAAACATTACGCCTCTCCCTCCATCTCCTTGAGGAGGTTTTGTTGCCTTCAATGGGCTTGCCAGTTGCACCAGCTGCAAGTTCCTGGTGGGCAGTTTCGAGTTTTTGTGGGAGCCTGCGTGCCAGTGTGGGTTAGTGGGATTGGGCCTCCCCCTTCGCAGGGACTCCAATCTGCCCTCTCCCCAGTGGCACAGCTGCACCATTTTCAGCCCTCTCGCAGCTCTGGACTGGTGCATTTCCCCGCGCCCTGCTCCTGCTCCTGCTCCCTACAGGTCTCTCCTCCTCCGAGTCTGGCCCAGTGAGGAGCTTCCTCTCTCTCAGTCCCTGAAGTGAGGCTCTCACATAGTCACTCCCCTGCAGGAGTTCAATTCCTCGTTCCCTCCAGCATTTGCACTCGCTGCCTACACTTTACTGCTAAGATTTCTAGTCTCCAGGGAGCCTGGAGCTGTCTTCAGTTAGAGGCCCCTCTGGGTAGAGCTGCCACTGCCCAGAGCCTACCTCAGCCTGCCGGCTGGTTTGGAACTGTCTCACCTGGTCTCCTGTAGGTCTCTGCAGCCTCTGGGCTGTGCTCCCCTGAGTCCAGATGCTTACTGCTCCAATTCTTAGGGACCTGCAGACATCTCATGCTCCCTATCCTATCCTCCAGCTGCTCTGGCACTGCAGATTGCCATCAGTACTGCTCTCTACTGTGTCTCCGTCTTTTCTCTCAGATTTTTTTAAAGATTTTGTTTATTACTTTTAGAGAGAAGGGAAGGGAAAGAGGCAGAGAGAGAGAGAAACCTTGATGTATGGTGGCCTTTCACCTGTCTCTAGCTATGGACCTGGCTGGAGATTTGCCTTACAACCTGGTTATGTGTCCTGGCTGGGAATCAAACCAGTGACCTTTGGGTTTGCAGGCAGACACCTTATCCATTGTGCCACCAGCCAAGGCTGACTTTAGTTCATTTTAAAGTATGCAAGCCCTGTCTGGTGGCACAGTGAATAGGTGAAGGCCTGCAAACCCACAGGTTGCTGGTTGGATTCCTAGTCAGGGCACATAACCAGATTGCAAGCCAGGTCTCCAGCCAGGTCCTTAGCTGGAGGCAAGTGTAAGGCAACAACACATTGATGTTTCTCTCCCTTTCTTCCTCCCTCCCTTCCCTTCCCTTCTCTCTAAAAATAATGAATATTTTTTTTAGTTTTTAAAAAATAAGAAATGAAGTTTACAACTACATTAGTCACAATAACATCTAAGGTGATAATCTTATAAATCAAATACAGATCATCATAAATTAAAACAGTGTAGATATTGAAGTTAATAATGTAAAAAAATTAAATGAGAAGGCAGAAATATCAGGAAATGCTAAATGAAAGGAAGCTAGAGTATGCACAGAGACAGAAATGATAAATAGATAGATGATAGATGGATGATTGATAGAACTTGAAGGAAATAAAGGTAAATGTGTCAGAGAAAATAGGTATTAAAATATAAAGCAACATTGGAGATAAAAAGATCCACTACCTGAAGGTAAAAAGTTAAATTTCTAGAAAGGTATAACAATTATAAATAAGTTTGCACCATATAAAAAAGCTTCAAAATATAAAGGATGAACTGAGTAAATTATATGGAGACTTAGGCAAATCCAACTGAATCATTGCAGGTAAGAATATTATTTCTCTAGTGGTGAGAGGTCAAACAATCAAAATTAATAAAAATATAGATCTGAGTCATTTACTTACAATTATAATGTAATCAAGTTGTATAGAATTTTGTTCCTAATAATTAGATTTTCTAATTATTCTAATATGTAATTAGAAAATACATATCATTCAAAAATCACCATGCATAAGTATAGGAAGGCAGGCATAACAAAATTCAGTAAGTAGGTATCTTACCAAGCACAACTGAAGAAATGAACTAAGACCAAGGAAACTAAATATAACAATAATCAACCATGGATTATGATTAATTCCATTCTGTGCAACCAAGTTAAAATAAATAAAGTTCACCAAATGCAAGGACTGAACTTAAGAGATGAGGAGGTTAAACAACACGTTTTATGGCTTAGGGAACCAAAGAAATCGCTTCAGAATAACTTGGCCAATGACTTAGTATCATCAATAATAAAATCATCACCTAAATGTTTTGCATTATATTTATGATGCAAAAAGGTGAGTGTTGCTATTAATGGTTAGACAATGACAAAAATCATGGAATCCATGCTACACTGACTCCATACTTAAATTCCTCAAATGCTTCACAATCAGGATGAGTCCGTTCTCACATGTCTAATATCTTCATATCTTAGATATGTGATAAAATGGTACCGCATTTGAAATAAAGCCCTCCCCTTCTGTGTACTATATGAGAAACAAAACACAGATCTTTAGAGAAGCTATTGATGCTTGCCACTCACCTCAGGAGGGCCACAATCACATTGCTCTCCATGTTCCACAATCCCATTGCCACAAGTTGAGCTTCTTTCTTGGACAACCAATTTTGAAACACTTTGATTCTGAAGACATTTTAATTCTGGCTGTGAAACTTTATATTTAAATTCATCCACACTGCAACTGCTAAAGAACTTGGCACCATGGGAATGTCTAAAATTAAATTATATTCCTCAGATAAATGGAATAAAATCATTATTAGAGTAATACTCTTCAATATAGCCCTATTAATTCTGTAAAACTTAAATTACAGAGAAGCCAAGAAGATGGGGAGGGTGGTTTTATTTTAATACAAGTCACCAACATAAGGAATGAGTTAATTTATATTATAATTTAATATGATAGAAATCTATCAAGTAGGGGGCATGAGTTACAATATATTAAATCATAACAGTGCTTCACATACAAAAGGTCTATTAAAGTATGTTAAATTATTTATTATTTCTATTATTATTATCAATATCATATTTATAATCATTCTCATAACAAGCACTAATTACCATTAAGAATATATAATATACCGCCCTGGCTGGTAGCACAGTGGATAAGGCACCGGCCTGTGAACCCAAAGGTCACAGGTTCGATTCCCAGCCAGGGCAACATAAATAGGTTGTAAGCCAGGTCTCCAGTCAGGTCTGTGGCTGGAGGCAGGTGAAAAGCAACCATACATTGATGTCTCTCTCCCTCTCTGCCTCTCTCCCTTCCCCTCTTTCTAAAAATAATAAAATAAAACCATTAAAAAAAAAAAAAAGAATATATAATATGCTAGGAAATATATATGGAAGATTAAAAGCTAAAAGTTAGTTGACTGTGTTACTGGAAAAAATCAGACATATCTGTTCCTTGGTACCAGTCAATTAAGTATATATAATGTATAAGACTTAGATTTCTTTTAAATTTCTATTTTTCTAAGTATACAGTTGATTAGGCTTTTGTTTAATTTTAAAGCCATCTCAACCTTAGAAAAATGATACAATTATAACCCTAAAAATAACCATTTTCCTAAAGCAGTTAACAGTAAATTATCATCATAATATTTGGATAGCCCTCCTCCACATATTCCACACTGTTTTCTATGTCCATGGATCATTCATACATGTTATTTGTTTAGTCCCATCCCCTTCTTTCCGCCATTATTCCCTCCCTCCAAGCCCCCAGCCGCTTTCAGTCCAGTCCATGTTTCCTTGACTGTGGTTCTATTTTGTTTGTTAGTTTATTTTATTCATTAGATTCCTGTTATATATGAGATCATATGGTATCTGTCTCTCACCAACTGGCTTATTATCTTTCCTCAATGTTCTGTAGTTCTCCAAGTAAAGGTATTTTTAATTTAATTTTATTGTTGTTGGATTACATTCATCCAATTTCCCCACCACTCTCTCCCCTTCCACACCCACCCACTCCCTTCCAAAGTCAATCCTATTTCAAGTGAAGGTCTCTTAATTCTTTGGTTAAATTTGTTCCAGGTGTTTTGTTTTTCTTGTTGCTATAGTAAAGGGGAATTTCACACCTCATTTCTTTTTCTTGATATTTCATCATTGGTATACAAAACTGCCCTGAATTTCCAAATGTTGCCTTTTATCTGGCTGTTTAGGCAAATTTACGTATTAGGTCAAGTAGTGTTTTGGTGGAGACTATAGGGTTTTCTATGCCTACTATCACGTCATCTGCAAATAATGATGGTTTTACTTCCTCCTTTCTAATTTGGATGACTTTTATTACTTTTTCTTATCTGATCATTGTGGTTAAAATTCCAGTACTATGTTGAATAACAATGGTGAGAATGGACTTCTTGGCCATGATAGAGGCATAGGTAGACATTCTTCATCTCCTTCACAACTAGTAGAAATTTACATCTACCTCAAAACTAAATAAAAACAACATAGAAACTTCAGAATATTGAACTACAAGGAAGTGCAGCAAATGAAGAAGTAAAGAAATACTCAGCCAGACAGGTAGGAGGGGCAGAGCTAAGGAGGAGAGTGGCAGTGGCAGCACTGGACCTGGGGCTGCAGCAGAAAACTCAGTAATATTTAAACCTGGGAAGTGATCCCAGGGCTAAAATGCACAGCCCACGGTTCCAGTGCTGGGAAAAATAGAGTCATACTGCTCCTGACTATCAAAACCAGTGCTGGTTGGGGCAGAGAAAGAAACTATCTTGCTCAATGGGCAAGCATCATTGTTCCCTCTAAGACACCTCCTCTACTTACAGCACCACAACATGGGGAAACATGTTGTCTAGGGCTGCCAAATACCCAAGGGTCCACCCCTTACAACTTATAAGTGAGGGAGAACTTCTTAAGACATAGAGACAAACACAGAAAGATATCAAGCTGAGGAGACAGAGAAGTATGGCCCAATAGGGGGGAACAGATCAAGGTGCTAGTGGGAGAATTAAACAATGAAGAGATAACCAACCTAACAGTGAAGGACATAGCCAACTTAATAGATGCAGAATTCAAAATGCTGGTAATTAACATGTTCACAGACTTGACAGATATGCTAAAATATAGCATATGCAGAAGGAAGTGAAGGCTAGGTTATGTGAAACAAAGAAAAATCCACATAAAACCAAGGGTGAAGGGAACAAAATGGGTTAAAATCAATTATTTGGAACATATGGAACAAATAAATGATCAACCAATGCACAATGAGGAAAATAATTGGAAAAAAAGAGAGAGAGGCTTATGAACCTCTGGGGAAAATATAAACATGCCAATATTGGAATCATAAAGCGACAGAAGGAGAATAGGAAGAGCAAGAAATTGAAAACTTAATGTGAAAAAATAATCAAAGAAAAATTCCCTATTTTGGTGAAGGAAATAGACATACAGGTTCAGGAAACACAGAGAGTCCCAAACAAGTTGGACACAAAGAGAACCATACCATGAAACATCATAATTAAAATGCCAAAGGTTCAAGATAAAGAGAGAACCTTAAAAGCAGCAAGGAAAAAGAAAAGAGTTACCTACAAAGGGGTTCCTCTGCATCTATTAGCTGATTTCTCAAAAGAAACTTTGCAGGCAAAAAGGGCCTGGCAAGAAGTATTCAAAGAGATGAAAAGCAAGGACCTACAACCAAGATTCCTCTTTCTAGAAAAACTATCATTCAGAATGGAAGGGCAGTTGTGATGTTCAAAAATCTACAAATAATTCTAGCCCTTTCCCTTTCACTCAATCTTAATAAATTGCTATAATTATCATGGGACTCATCTCCCAAATATTGCTATATTCTCCTTCCCTCTGATATATTATTCATTCATTTAAAGACAATTTTGTTATCCATATTGCATAAATCTACTTAAAATGTGGTTTGTTACAGTGGTCATAAAATCCCAACTCTCATGTCATGATTACATGATCAGGCTCTTTTCATACTATCTTCCTCCCTTGCTTCATTGTTCTTTACCTCATTGTATTTTACTTTCTTTTCCTTATGTTATTTATTTATTTATTTATTTATTTATTTATTTATTTATATTCCCTATAGACACAGCTATGTCTTTTGTTTTTTATTTTTATTTCCCCACCCCTGTTGTCTCCTTATTCCAGTCTGTTGAACTTCTCAAGCTTCTCACTATCCAAGCATCACTCCCTTGCTTACCCTCAAAAGTATTCAACAAGTTCCTGACATGACCAGCTTCATTCCTTCTCTTTCAGGTCTCAACATAATTATTTCCTAGACCACTTTCTTAGAAAATTTCCTCTCCTAATCTATTTCCTACTTATCTCCTTCTTAAAATCTATCATATGTTGTTTATGTTTCATTTCTTCTATGACCTCTTTTTACACTTCTGCCCCTAAAGGACTGATATAAGATACTTAGGACTTGTCTTACTTGTTAACCATTGGTAACACAAACACACACTATCCTGAAACACAGTCTATGCTTGTTACATATTTACATAATGAACAAATAAATTCCAACTCAAGACTCTAGTAAACTCCAGAAAGTCATTATCAACAAACACTTTCTCTGTAACTTTAAATACAGAAATATTAAACACATTTTCTGAAATATCAAACACTCATTGTCTTAATAAGCTTTAAATAAACATAGTTAATTTTAAAATATTCATAGTCAGTTATATTGCAAGTGATTATACATCAAGGACTACTAAAAACATTTCTCCGAAAGAGATGTAGATTTCATAAAAACAACTTACATTGCTTGAGGATTCATAATGCATGTAATTCCTGGACAGTAACAATTATAGATGTCATCATATGTTAATCCCAAATTAATTCCAAGCAACTGTGCCATAACAACTGAAAATGCCTCTAAAGTTATCCTCTTTGGATACTAAATACAAAAAAATAAAATGTATAAGTTATTTCTTCATCAGTTTTGACCCTTCAGAACATAATTTGTGGGCAAACTACACAAATGCAATAGAAATGTAAGAAAATGGTGTTTAAAGCTCAATATTTTCTTAGAAATATGAACGACAAAAAGGTTGGTAAATTGTGGTGGATTTTTGAAAACTGATTATTTTTCATCTAAATGGCATTGGCATTGGCAAATAAAAGGAATGCTATTTTGTGTTTTAATTATATTACTGATTTAAATTCAAAAAAGTTTAAAATATTTTAGAACAATAAGCATTGTTTTGGTAACTGTGTTATTTTCCCAGTGAATATTTGGAAAAAATACACCAATATTCTTAAGCATTGAACTGGCAATCAGTTTTGACTTCAGAAACAGTTTAGGAAAGTGAAATTCATTTTTTTCTTAAGGCAGAATACTGTAACATATTGAAAGTAGCATTTATTTTGTCTTAAAAAATAAAATTTGAGAAGTTGTAATGTCAGGCAGACAACCAATGATCTTTAAACTATCTGCTTACTTTTTCCTTTTCCATGATGTCATGGGTTTGGAATCATATGCTATCTAGGCATTTCAGTTTGGCTTCTTTAACTATAGACTTAAGTTTTCTCCATGGTTTGTAGTGACTCAGTGGTCATTTTTAAATCACTGAATAAATATCCCTTTTTTAAGATTTTATTTATTATTTCTGAGAGAACAGCAGGGAGGGAGGAAGGAAGAGATACATCAGTATATGGTTGCCTTTCACCTGCCTCCAGCTATGGACCTGGCTGGAGACCTGGCTTGCAACCTGGTTATGTGCCCTGACTGGGAATTGAACCAGCAACCTTTGGGTTCACAGGCTGGTACCAAACCACTTAGCCACCAACCAGTGCAGAATAATATTTCTTAAAATGAATTTATCCCAGTTTGTTTAGGTGTTCATCTACTAAAGGACATTTGGTTGCTTTCAATTTCTGTAAATTATGAATAAAGCTGCTCTAAACGTTCATGTGCCGGCATTTAGTGTGCAAATAACTTTCAAACGCATGTCAAAGCGAACAGTATCTGGATCATATAGTAAGAGCATGTCAAATTTTGTAAGAAATTGCCAAACTGATTTCCACAGTGACTGCAGTTTGTATTCTCATCAACAATGATGAGAGTTCCTGTTTCTTCACCTCTCACAGCATCTGCCATTGTGTTTGCCCCTCCTGGTACCATGTTGAATAGGAGTGATGAGCTACATTCTTGTCTTGTTCCTGATCTCAGTGGGAAAGCATTTAGTTTCTCAGCAAAAAAAAATAGTGATATTAGCTATAGATTGTTTTGTAAATGTTCTTTCTCAAGGTAAGTTCTCTTTGATTCCTAGTTTGCCATATTTTAAAATCATAAATGGTGTTGGATTTTCTCAAATGATTTTGCTAAATCGATTGATGTGATCATATCATTTTTCTTCTTTTAGTCTTTTGATGGGCTAGTTTGCATTAAGTGATTTTTTCAAATGATGAGCTAGCCTTACAAATGTGAAATTACCCCACAAGTAAGCATAGCAATTAATTGAAAGAGGAGCCACTTCTCTATATAAATACCTTTGTTCAAGGTACTTTTTATTTATTTACTACTTACAACATTGTGGTCTGTTTTCAAATGTTAAAATAACTTCCTCATTGAAATGGGTCACCAATATATTGACCAATACCTAAAGCTCCACCTCTTACAACATAACAGGTGTGACAGCTCTACCTAGGACACAAAGGCAAACACAGGAGCCTGTCAACTTGAAAAGACAGAGGAGTATGATCCAAAAAAAGAAACAAATTAGAGTTCCAGAGGGAAAACTAAACGATGAGGAGATATCCAACTTAACAGACACACAGTTTAAAAGGCTGGTGATAAAGATGCTCACAGACTTGACAGATATACTTGAGTACAGCAAATACAGACAGGAAGAAGGGAAGGCTATGCTATGCTAAATAAAACAAAGGAAAATCCCACTTTTTTTTTTATCAAAGACTTGCTTGGTTGCAGGCAATGCACCATAAACATTCTTTGGACCATACACACACACACACACACACACACACACACATATAAAATATTCCACTCAATGAGAAAGCAAAATACACATTCTCCTCAACAGCACATTCTCCTGTATAGACCATCCGTGAGGCTAAAAAGCAAGTCTCATTACCTTAAAAATATTGAAATTATACAAAGTATTTCTTCTTATCCTAGTTGAATGAAACTACAAATGAATGAAAGATTAAAAAATCTTGAAAATACACAAAACTGTGAGAATTCAGCAAGATACTCTTGAACATTAATGAATCCAAAGAAGTCATAAAGAAATTAGAAAATACCTTGAGACAAGTGAAAACTATAACACAACATATCCAAATTTAAGGGATCCAGCAAAGTTGTGCTAAGAGGAAAATTTATAGCTGTAAACACATATATTAAAAAAGAAAATAGAAAGATCTGAAAACTAAAACATAACTTTAAACCTCAAGGAACAAGAAAAGAAAGAACCCAAGCAAATAAAGCAAAGATTAAATACAGAGAACAAAAAATAGAGAAAGTCAATAGACAAAATGTCAGTTCTTTAAAATGATCAATAAAACTGGCAAATTATTAGCTCGATGAACAAAAAAAAAAGTAGAAAGAAGCCTCAAAGTAAGAAAGAGGGAACATTACAACATGTGTCAGAATATTTTTTAAAATATTTTAACTGAATACTATGGAAATTATATGCCAACAAGTTGGATGAACATTTCCCTCTACTAATAAGACCTTTTGGTGTTTTGGTCAATGTTTTCAAACTTATTCAAGAGGTTGCTGAGGTCTGTAAAAGATTCTGCTAAACCTACACAA
This sequence comes from Noctilio leporinus, assembly GCA_004026585.1. Classification (NCBI taxonomy): domain Eukaryota; kingdom Metazoa; phylum Chordata; class Mammalia; order Chiroptera; family Noctilionidae; genus Noctilio; species Noctilio leporinus. The sequence continues at coordinate 48,988 of PVIW01005291.1, read as the reverse complement.
TGAATTTTGTGGGGAGTTTGTCTTCTTTTTCTTTTCAAGAGATGAAGTATTTTTTCATCTCTTTGACTCCTTTTCAGCTATGTGCTCTGATAGTCCTATAACTCCTCAGGAGACTGAATCAGTAACACAAACCTTATAAGAAAAATACCAAAACAACAAAAACCCAGGATGTGATGGATTCACTGGTAAATTCTATCAAACACTTAATGAAAATTTAATGTCAATTCTCCTAAAACTCTCCCACAGGATCGAAGGGGGAATGCTCTCAAAATTATTCTATGAGGCCAGCATAGTCCTGATAACAAGACTAATATATCTGATCAATAAAATGTAAAACCTCAACAAAATACTAGCAAACCAAATTCAGTAGCACATTAAAAGTATTATACAACATAACTAAATGAACATTTTGCCTGGAATACAAAGATTATTTAACATAGGAAACTCTATCAATGTAACATACCATTTTTACAGAATGAAGCGTGAAATCTATACGATCATCTCAGCTAAAGCAGAAAATGCATTTCACAAGATTCAACACACTCTTTATAGACACCACTCAACAAAATGGGAATATGAGAAAAATTCCTCAACATAATAAATAACATGAAAAGCTCACAACTAACATCAACTCACTAGTGAATTCCTGAAAGCTTTTCCTCTGAGATCAAGAATAAGAATGTCCTCTCTCTCTCTCACCACTTCTATTTAACAGAATATTGGAAGATCTAGCCAGAGCAATTAAGCAATAAAATAAATAAATGACTTCTAAATTGGAAATGGAACCATATGATACAATGAACCTACTTCTGAGTGCATATCCCAAATAATTAAAATTGAGTTCCCATTTCATTGCAGCATTATTCACAATAGCCAAGGTATGGAAACAACCTAAGTGACTTATGACAGATGAATATAGAAAGAAAACGTTATACACTCATAGTCATGCATATATGCATGAAATATTATTCAGCACTAAAATTAACAGAATCCTGCCTTTTGCAACAACATGAATATGTAGATCTTAATAGTACAAGGTAAATTGAAATAAGCCACACAAATAAAATATTTCATGATTGCCCTTCTATGTGATATCTAAAAATGTCATATGCTCTGAAGCAAAGAATACAGTGGTGGTGGGCAAGGGCTAGAGGATTTGGAAAATAGGGCCATGATGCCCAAGTGTAAAAGGTTTTAGTGACATAAAATAAAAGGCTCTGCAGATCTATTTCACATCATGTAAACAAACTTGACACTACTGAACTATAAACTAAAAATAGTGAAGATACTATATTTTAGTTCTATGTATTCAATCATAATAAAAATACTTTTAGACTATACCATTTGATTTTCAAAGTCTATTAAAAAGCATTTTGTAAAAATAGGTCAAAACAGTATGGTAGATACACTTATATGTACTTTCTCTACTTGAGGCGGCTAATAATTTTCAAGTGGTACATAACTACAGAAAAGATGGGAACACAATGCATACCAGAGCAATTCCTGCAGCAAGTTTTGGATCACATGCCATTCCATGATATGTTGCTCCCACATAATTAGGATAATTCCTGTAACTAAATAAGAACATTTTTCTTACAGATAAGTGCATTTGATTTTATTATTTTGTAAAATATGCATACAGAATACAGAGAGGGAAGAGAAATTGAGAGAGAAAAATACCAATGTGAGAGAGAAACATCGATTGGTTGCCTCTTCTACATGCACTGACCATTGATCAACCCCGCAACCTGGGTATGTGCCCTGACCAGAAATTAAACCACTAACCATTTGGTGTGTGGAACAATGTTGCAAACAACTCAGGCACATTGGCAAGGGATGATAAATGCATTTTAAATGATTAATCATAATGACCTTTGAAGAACTGGATACCTCATGAGAGCTATGTTTTCTTTAAAACATGAACATTACATATCATGTCTGGTGCTTTTAATCATTTTGTGTTTGGATAATTTTCTATACTTCCTACAAATTAGGCTGTAAAGGATACTTTAACATTATTTGATGCACATCCCAGGACCCAGCAGTGCCTTAACCTTCCAAAAAGGAATCAGCTCTGGACAGTGTGGCTCAGTTGGTTGGAACATCGTCCTATAGACTAAAAGTTCTTGGGTTTGATTCCTCATCAGGGCAAATAACCAGTTTGCAAGTTTGATTCCTGGTCAGGGTATGTATAAGAAGGCAACCAGTTGATGCTTCTCTCTCATAGCAATGTTCCTCTCTCCCTCTCCCTTTCTCTTCCCCTCTCTCTAAAAGCAATGAAACACTCGTGCTCGCTTCGTCAGCACATATGCTAAAAAGCAAGGAAAAGCTGTCCTCAGGTGAGAATAAAAAATATTAATCACAACTCTTGTCAGTGCCAGATCAACCTAACTCTAAGAGGTAAAAGTCACAAAAGCTCACTCCCACAATTTGCACGTAGCAAACATTTCAAGTATATAAAAATGTTGATTGGAAGACAGAGAGTGAGAGACAGAATATTCATTGGAATCACTAAGGAAAAAATGGGTATGATATACACACTGTCCTCACTTGTTTTAGCTCTTAGTTAATGTTGCTCCTGAATGCCCAAACCTGACGTTAGATTCCACAGGAGACATCAAGAGATTTATACATGTACTCTACATTGCTTAAGATTTCAAAATTGTGTTTTTGTTTTGTCCATCTAAAATTATCAAATTATTCAGATAAAAATCTACATAGTCTTTTGAAAGATAAAGTGCAAGTAATCAAATAGCTACAACTTATGTCAATAAAGAAATGTCAGTAAGTAAGCGCATTACAATTTAATGTTTTGTATTAGAACCAGCATTGTATGGAATTATTGTATCTGTTAACTTATTTATATTTCATTCAATATTAAAATGGTGGTATCATTTACTTGTATCTAAGAAAATCTTTAAAACCAACCAGGCCCATGTTTATCCCAAAACTTTCTATATTTTCCAGTTCATTACATTTTCATAGGTAAATAGGCCCCTCTGAGAATGGACTACCATGATTTATCATGTTATCTTGTTATCTTATGTTTTTATTTTGCACTTCACAAACACTATACTCATACACTCTTTTTTGTCATACTTAATAGATTGTATATATGATTGTGATAGCTAACATATCAAATAATTTGATAAACCATACATATTAATGCAAATAGGGTACTTACATTAATAAAAATGCCATATCATGGGACCTTTGAGATGAAAATTTTTCTTTCCATGACACAAATCTTTGTAGTACTTCATTAGCATCCCCGTTAAATAAAATCTTATTTTGATCTGACCAGAGCTCCAAAGATGTTAACACAAAAGTTATATTTAGCTGGGAAAACATCTGAAATAACACACAATTTAGGTAATCACAAATATAATGTTATAGCTCTCTATATAATGCTAATATATTCAACATACTGTGATCTGGAGATAAAATCTATTGGTGAATAAAATGGATTGGTAGAACTATACATTTTATAACAATGTAAATATTATTTATAGAAACACTATTATTGCATCAATAGGAATGTTTCTCATTTAAAATAAAAGTCATAAGCACTTACAGTGTTGATGAGGCCAAAAATATGGACAACTTTCTCAGCTGCAATGGCCACTTCAGAGCCCATATAATCATACTGAAAGACAAATTCTGTTTCTTAATCACTAGTTAAAATGACTAAATTACCACATTTAGATAGATTTTAAAAGGTTACAATAACAGCTTAAGTGAAAAGACAAAAACAGAATTAAAAATTATCATATTTTAATTAGTTTTAGGCATAAACCAAAGGTCTTTACATATTAATATTATTTAAATCATAGGGTTATGATTATCTTATCTTTCTCTTTACAAATACAGAAATCAAGGGTCAAAAGTTAAGGTTCCAAGATTATAAAATCCTAACAGTAAGAACTAGAAATTAAATCTCCAACAAACTAAACTACTAAGTTTTGTGTTGTGATACAGAAGTCTGAGTACTAAAACAATGAACAATTTCAAGAATATGACCTGCCCTGGCCAGCATGGCTCAGCTAGGTGTGCATAAAAAGCAACCAATCAATGTTTCTTTCACACACATGTCTCTCTATCTCTCTGTCTCTCTGTCTCTCTGTGTCTGCCTGTCTCTCTGTCTGTCTCTCTCTCTCTCTTTCTTTCTGCCTCTCTCTCTCTCTTCTGCTCCCTCACTCTGTCTCTCTAAAAGCAATGAAAAAATTTTCAGGTAAGTATAAATAAAAAAGAATATGTCCTCATTTAAGGTAACAAAAATCATAGCATTTTCAGTGAAATAATTCTAATTGTAAATTCACATACTTTTATAAGTGTTTCTGAAAAGCATAAATAGTAGCAGCTTGGATTTTTGATAATGTCAAGTAAGTTGGCAGGTTACTGACAGAAAATACAATGAACAGATTTCTCTGATGTAGACACAGAGATACTTACTATTCTCCTAGTTTTTTAGAAATTGTGTGGACTTGACTATTCTTTGTATGTGACCTTTCCCAATAAACCAAATTGTATATTTATATGAGGCAGCATGTATGTGGTATAAGTGAACGTGATATATTGTAAGGCTAAACATATGAAAAGCAAGACAAAAGAAATTTAAAATATGGTTATGGAAATGAGTCTGCCTATATCAATAATAACAAATCATCAATAGCCCAAATGACAAAGGCTGTTTTACAAATAAAGCCATTTTAGGAGAGATCCAAGATTTTAGAGGCGTAAGAAGAGCTGCAGTAACCTCTGCCCAAGACCAATCGGGAATTATAATTTAATTGTGGAGGAATCATCTGGAATAACCAACTGAACACTAGCTGGAGAAAAGCCTTATAACCATGGACAAAACAGAAGAGGTAGGGGAGAGCAATGTGGCCGGGGGGAGGGGATTAAATGGAAGGCAGTAACAATAAATATATATTTTTTAAATAGAAGAGGCTGCTTCATCACAGCATGACTGGTGGGAAGTGCAGAGATGTGAGGGGACTGGCTGGGCTCCCATAGGTGGCAGCTGAAGGGACTGAGAAACATCTCAGCAGCCAGGGGTTTCCCCTGAGAAGAGTGTGGTCTAAAACTTCAGCTGGGCTTCCCAGCTTATAGCAACAGAGCTGAGAGTAAAACAGCATCCAAATGTGAAAAAGTGAAAAGCCATGGAGTTTATTTTGCCATCCTGAGAGAGATGGCTGAAGACACAGAGAGTACTTAAAGGGACCATGCGGGAAAATACATTTGCACCCACTTATCCTGGCCTCTAAGAGAGAAAGGGCAGTGTGGACTAGAGAAGCTTAAGGAGATTTTGGAGCAGTGGCTTTAAGGAGAGAACAGAGGGAGCACAGTGCATGGTCCCAGTGCTGACCCATCCCCCAAACTGCAGGCAGACCTCTCCCCTCCAAATGGCATCACCCTGAAGGGAAGCAATAGCCTCTCCCAAAAGAATTAATCTGACCCACCCAGTAGTACTTAAGCCTGATCTCTGAACACAGTTTGAGTGGATTAACAACAAAAGGAGACAAAGATAGTGGAGCTTTGATAGTCTCAAATAGGCTGCCTAGCCCCAAGCTGGGACACAATCTGATGTCATCAGTAGAAAATCCAGGAATGCAAGAAAGTATACCTATACAACACTACACAAGACATGGTGAGCAGAGTAATTCTAAGTTAGCTAGCCAGAGAAGAGGGCCCAACAAACACAACACAACAACAACCAAACCAAGTATAAACAGACAGCCCAAATTAATGACATAAAAGGTATCTCAAGAGCATCAAGTTCAGGAGATCAAACAAACAAGAAAACTGAATCCCACATGTCTCCTACCAGAGAAGGTTACACCATGAAGACAGGAAGTCAAAGCAAATCATACCATGAAGACAGGAAGTCAAAGCAGATCAATCTCAGAAGCAGAGACAAACAAGAAGAGCCACCTAAAATGGGAGAAAAGATCAGTGGATGATTGGATCAAAAAACTTTGGTACATTTACACAATGGAATTCTATATAGCAGAAAGAAAGAAGGAACTCGTACCCTTTGCAACAACATGGATGGAACTGGAGAGTATTATGCTTAGTGAAATAAGCCAGTCAGTGAAGGACAAATATCATATGATCTTACCCATTACAGGACAATAATGAACAAAACTAACAACAAGCAAAACAGAACCAAATATATAAATACAGTGAATAGGCCTTCAGTGGTCAGGGAGAAAGGGGTTGGGGGGAAGGTGGAGGCAGAGGCAAGGAAGGGGAGCAGCTTAGACAAGAACCTAGTATAAAGGAACCATGGACATGGACAACAGGTGGGATTGACTTGGGGGGGAATGGGTGGGTGGGGAGAGGGACGGAGGGGAGCAAAAAGGTGATGGATGTAATACAACAATTACAAATAAAAAAATAAAAAATAAAATAAAATGGGAGAAAAGGAAACAACCCTCCATCAGAAAAAAAATCTGGAGGACTCCCCAATAAGAATGCTAAATGAAATAGAGGCAAACAAACTATCAGACATGAAATTCAAAATAATGATTAAAGAGAAGCTCTCTGAGCACAGTGAGCTCAGAGAAAACTACAAACAAGTCCAGGTAAACTACGAAGAACTGTAAGGAAGATACAATGAGTTTGCTGACAGCTACATCAGAATTAAAAAATGACATAGAAACTATCAATAAGAACCAGGAGGCAATGAAGAATATAATTTCTGAATTGAAGAACATAGTAGAAGGCATCAAAATCAGGCTATCTGAAGCAGAGGACTGGCTCAGTGAGTAGGAAAAAAAAAAAAAATATTCCTCAACAGCACAACAAAATGAAAAAGCCTGAAAAATAATGAGGAGAGTTTAAGAGAGCTGCAAGACAACATGAAACATAATAATATCTGTGTCATAGGGATACCAGAAGAAGAGGAACAAAATATAGAAAACCTGTTTGAAAATTAATGACAGAAATTTGACAAAGTGAAATAGATAAAATTCTGCAACATATAATCTTCCCAAACTGAATCAAGAAGAAGCTGAAAGTCTGAACACATCAATAACAACTTGTAAAATGAGAACAGTAATAAAAAAAAACTCCCAACACACAAAATCCCTAGACCAGAAGGATACACAGGCAAATTTTACTAAAAATTTATTGAAGAATTAACTTCCTATCTTTCTCAAACTATTCCGAAAAGTCTAAGAAGAGAGAAAATTCCCAAACTCTTTCTATGAGGCCAGTATTTTCCTTATCCCAAAACCAAGTTATGATACAACAAAAAAAGAAAACCAAGGGCCTATGTCTTTGATGAACATAGATGCTCAAATCCTCAACAAAATATTGGCAAACTGGATCCAGCAATATGTTAAAAAGATCATACCCCATGAATAAGAGGACGGTATAATATTTACAAAATAATAAACATAATATACTACATGAACAAAATGATAGACAAAAGCCATATGATCGTATCAATAGATGCTGGAAAAGTTTTTGATTAAGTACAGCACCCATTTGTAATGTAAAACACACAGAAAAATGGGAAGAGGGAGCATACCTCAACACAATAAAGGCCATATACAAGAAACTTGCAACCAACATCATACTCAATGGGCAGAAACTAAAAACCTACCCCCTAAGATCAGGAACAAGACAAGGGTGTCCACTCTCTTCACTTCTATGCAACACAGTTTTGGAAGCTCTAGCCACAGTGATCAGATAAAATAAGGAAATTAAAGGCATCCAAATTGTAAAGGAGGAAGTAAAATTATCTTTATTTGCAGATGATGTGAGAGTGCACATAAAAACCCTATAGACTCCACCAAAGAACTACTCAAACTAATAAGTGAATTTGACAAAAAAAAAGCTGCATACAAAGTCAATATCATAAATTGAAGGCATTTTTGTACATCAACAATGACACATCAGGGACAGAAACTAGGAAAAATCTATTTACCTTAGCAGCAAGAAAAATAAAGGACCTAGGAATAAACTTGGCCAAAGGTGTAAAAGACCTATACTCAATAAACTACAGACCACTGAAAAAGAAAATAAGGAAGATGCAAATAAATGTAAGTGCATGCCATATTAATGGATTGGTAGAATTAATATCATTTAAATGCCTGTACTGGAGGCTCCCACAGAAACTACAGCTAGAAACTGGGCACCAGGAACCTGCCCCTGGTGCAACCTGCACTCCCCTCACAGGCAGCATGAACCTCCTCGAAGAGCTGGAGAGAAAGGGCTAGACATCACCAGTGCTGTTGCTGCAGGGCTCCCCACAGAAGGAGGTGCCCATCGAAAGTGGTGAAAACCTCCTGAAAGAGCTGGAGGGGGAGGGCTAGCCCTGCAGTGTCCCCAACCCCACTTGGAGCCATCAATACCACAAAAGCACCTGCAGGTCTCCACACAGAACCACTGAGAGAAGGGAGGATCCCAAAATGCCCACAGTGCAGAAACCCAACTAGGCTACTGGAGGTTCAGCCTACTGGGGATGTGGCACTCAGAATCAGCCCTGACTCTGACAGTGGCAGGCCCTGCTACTCCAAAGCCCCAGAGCCTGACTGCAGACTGCAGAGACTTGATCAAGAAAAAGAGGCAGACTTGGGAAATGGATCGCTGCTAATCTCAAGCACCTGAGTTATACCAAGAGCTACATGAAGTATTAATCCCTAACATAGCCTTTTCAAAACTTACTTCCAACGCTCACAATTAATGCATTTTAAGTAAATAGTGTTTATATTATAGTGTATTCCAATTCCCATATTTTTACTCCTCTCTTCTCTCATTCATTTAACTACCTAAAATGCCCCTCCTACTCTTGTTTTAAAGTCTGCTCACTCTCCTGCTACAACTCATTCCCAGTCCTCAATCTAAGTATTCCTTTCCTCCCCAACCTCTTAAAACTTTTTTTTTTTTTTTGGTGGGTGCACTACTAGGGGCTACACATTCTTTTTTTCTGCTAAAAACACACTGATCCTGGCTCCACCTTGACCAAATAGTGCTCATTGAAGGGAGGTAGATGCAGCAACTATATGTATAGGCTTAATACTATTCACTCTCACTTGAGGCATTCAGATTTACACCCTCCCCATTTCTATATAAGAAGTAAAGTTGGCTTTCTCTCTTGCATCCCACTATCTTTGCTGCCCCTTTGCACCCTTCAAAATTATCTATACTTTAGTCAACTTAATCATTTTCCCCCTTGGATAACAGTCTTATCATATCTACATCCCTATTAAGACTCTGTCTTGGATTAATCTGCTTTGATTCCCTGCCTTTGTGGAGTGCCCTTCTGTGTTAGATTTGTGGGATTCAGAGTTGCAGTTTCCCAGATTTCCTCAGTTGCAGCGGAGGGTGTGATTAAAGGCGGGGTTACCTTGGAGGGTACAGATGTCTAGCTAGGTTCATATGCCATCAAAAGGGGTTTTAAGGAGTAAGATATCTTTGAAAGTGTGGTCATTTTGCCTGGACTGGTGGTTCTGTTTTAGGAGCAGCTCAAGAATAGTGTATTAGGCATGATAGAAGGGGTGTCTCTCGATCAGCCAACTGGAGTGAAAGGAGCAGCACATACAACAAATCCAAAATACAACCAGACAGCTCAAGTTAATGACATAAAGGGCAGCCCAAGAGCAACAAGTTGAGGAAATCTAGGAGACTGCAACACTGAACCCCACAAATCTGCTAACACAGAAGGGCGCTCTACAAAGGCAGGGAATCAAAGCAGATTAATCCAAGACAAAAATAAGCAATAATAGACATCCAAAATAGGGAGAAAAAAATCAGTCCATCACCAAAAGGAAAGGAGGAATTACCACACAGACTGAAAATTGAAATAGAAACTAGCAAGCTATCAGACATGGGATTCAAAGAAATCATTATAAGAAAGCTCCATGAACTCACAGAACCCAAAGAAAACTGCAAAGAACTCCAGGGCAACTACAAGGAACTTAAAGAAAATTACACCAGCATTAAAAAAGACATAGAAGCCATCAGTAAGAACCAGGAGGAAATGAAGAACACGATCTCAGAACTGAAGAACACAGTAGAAGCAATTCAAAGAAGGTTAGAAGAAGCAGAGGACCAGATCAGTGAATTGGAGGACAACAGGGAAAAAAATGACCAGACTTTGTAACAAAATGAAAAAAGACTGAAAAAGAATGAATAGGTTTTAAGAGATACAGGGCAACATGAAACACAACAATATCCATATCATAGGGATACCAGAAGGAGAAGAGAAGCAAGCGATAGAAAACCTGTTTGAAAAAGTAATGTTAGAAAACTTTTCTAAAATGATGACCAAAAGGATCACTCAAGTTCAGGAAGCACAAGAGGGTCCCAAGGAAAATGAACCCAAACAGGCCTACTCTAAGACACATCATAATTAAAATGGCAAAATTCAAAGACAAAGAGAGAATCCTAAAAGCATCAAGAAAGAAACAGCTAACGACATATAAGGGAGCTCTGGTAAGGTTATCAAATAATTTCTCAACAGAAACAATACAAGCAAGAAGGGAATGGGAAAAAAAATACTCCAAGTAATGAAAAACAAAGGCCTGCAACCAAGAATACTCTACCCAGCAAGGCTCTCATTCAAAATGGAAGTTGAAATAAGGAGTTTCCCAGACAAAATGAGGCTAAAAGAATACATCTCCACCAAACCAGCATTGCAAGAGATGCTAACAGGCGTATTTTAAAGTACTTAGGAATAAACTTAACCAAGGAAGTAAAGGACTTATACTCAGAAAACTACAGAACACTGAAGAAAGAAATTAAGGAAGATACAAATAAATGGAAGCACATATCATGTTCATGGTTTGGAAGAATTAACATCATGAAAATGTCCACATTACCCAAAGCCATCTATAGATTCAATGCAACCCTTATTAAGATACCAACACCATATTTCACAGAATTAGAAAAAACACTTAAAAAATTCATATGAAGTCAAAAATGACCCTGAATAGCTACAGCAATCCTGAGAAAGAACAAAGTAGGAGGAATCACAATACCAGATATCAAACTATAATACAAAGCCCCAGTAACCAAAAACAGTCTGATACTGGCACAAGAACAGACAAACAGATCAATGAAACAGAATAAAGAGCCCAGAAATAAACCCAGACCTCTATGGGCAACTAATATTCAGCAAAGGGAGAAGGAACATAAAATGGAATGCAAATAGCCCCTTCAACAAATGGTGTTAGAAGAACTGGATAGGGACATGCACAAAAATGAAACTAGACCACGAACATACATCATACACCAGAGTAAATTCAAGATGGATAAAAGACTTAAACAAGGTCCTGACTGTTGGCACATTGGATAAGGTGACAGCCTGCAAACCCAAAGGTCACTGGTTCGATTCCCACCCAGGGCACATAACCAGATTGCAAACCAGGTCTCCAGCCATGGTCCTGGCTGGAGACAGGTGAAAGGCAACCGTACATTGATGTCTCTCTCCCTCTCTGCCTCTCTCTCTTCCCCTCACTCCAAAAAAAATAAGTATTTTTTAAAAAGACTTAAACATAAGTAGTGCCACCATAAAAGTCCTGGTGGAAAACATAGGCAAAAAAATTGCAGATATCCCACACAGCAAAATTTTCACTGAAATAGCTCCCAAGGCAAGGGAAATAAAGGAAAAAATAAACAAATGGGACTACATCAAACTAAAGTTTCTGCTCAGCCAAAGAAAACATCAAGAAAATAAAAAGGGAACCAACCATAAGGGAAAACATATTTGCCAATGACACCTCAGATAAGGGTTTAACCTTCAAAATGTGTAAAGACCTAATACAACTCAACACCAGAAAGACAAACCCAATTTAAAAATGGGCAAAAGACCTGAGCAGACACTTCTCAAAGTAAGACATACAACGGGCCCAGTCTTATGAAAGAATGCTCAACATCACTAGCCATCAGAGAGATGCAAAGTTAAACTACAACAAGATACCACCCACCTCACACCTGTCAGAATGGCCATCATCAAAAATTCAACAAACAACAAGTGAGTGCTGGTCAGCATGGAGAAAAGGGAACACTGGTGCTGTTGGTGGGAATGCAGACTGGTGCAGCCACTATGAAAGTCAGTACAGCATTTCCTCAAAAAACTAAGACTAGAACTGCCTTTTGACCCAGTGATTCCATTGCTAGGATTGTACCCAAAGAACCCTGAAACACCAATTCAAAAGAACCTATGCACCCCTATGTTCATAGCAGCTCTATTTACAATAACCAAGTGCTAGAAACAACCAATCTAGGTGCCCTTCAATGGATGAATGGATCAAAAACTTTGGTACATTTAGAGGTTCCGGCAAGATGGTGGAGGAGTAAGTGGAGCTGCACCAATCTTCTCCCAGGGTGCATCTGGAATTACTTTTTTGGAGGAAAAGTCAGCTGGAATTACCAACAGAACACCAGCTGGAAAGATTAGTCCTATAACCATGGACAGAGCAGAAGAGGCCACTTCATCACAACGTGACTGGTAGGAATTGTGGAAACGTGAGAGGGTCGACTGGGCCCCCACTGGAAGCAGTAGCTGAGGGGATGGCTCCACCTGAGAAGGAAGGGATCTTGTCCGCCAGCTGGGTGTCCCAACGAGAGCAGCACGGCAGAGAGCAGAGCAGCATCCAGCTGAGAAGGGCGGAAAGCCATGGAGTTTCCTGGCCTGGGAGAGCGTTGGAGACAGAGAACTACTAGGGTGACCACAGCAACAGTATATTGGCACCCACCTACCCTGGGCTCCAATGGCGGGAGGGCAGAGAGGACTGGAGATGCGTGGGGAGAGTTTGTGGCAGTGGCTTGGAGGAGAGAAGAGGGGAGGCAGCTGTGGGGATCCCAGTGCTGACACATCGCCCACACCTCCAGCGGACTGCGCTGCGCCCAGTGGTTTCCGTACAAGAGTCCTCATAGCCCCGCCCACTGGAAGCAATCTGCCCGCCCAGCGGCGCCTGAGCTGGTGCCTGACCACAATTCTCTGATTTACATCTAAATAAACCTCTCCTGCCCTGCCCTGTCTGAGCATAGATACAATAGTTGGTACTTAAAGAGACGTTTCTTGCCCAGCAGCACCTGGGCCTGGCGGCTGATTACAAACTCTCTGACTTACAGCTGGGTCAGTCAGTCAGCCCCACACAGTGGCAAGTGAGCCTGGTGGCTGATCATGGATTCATTGGTTCACAGTTCACAACTGAGTTGGTTTGTCCTGCCTAGTGGCCCCTGGGCCTGGTGGCTGATCACAGACTCATTGGATTACAATTTAATCTTTCAGTCTAGCCAGTGGCCCCTTAGCCTGGCAGCAGATCACAGATTCATTGGATTAAAATAGAATCTTTCAGTCATGCCCAGCACCACCTGAGCCTGGCAGCTAATCACAGATTCATTGGATTACAATTGGATCTTGCTGCCTACCCCTGTGGTGCCTGAGCCTGGCCGATTACAGATTCATTGATTTATATCTGAATCTGTCCCACCAAGCAGCATCTGAGCTGGCAGCTGATCCACTGGATTACAATTGAACCTCTCTGTCTAGCCCAGCAGGGCCTGATTTTGGTAGCTGATTTATTGATTTACAACTGAATCGGTCTGTCACCCCAAGCAGCATCTGAGCCTGGTGGTGGATCACAGATTGATAGGATTACAACTAAATCAATCCTTCCAGCCTAGCAGTTCCTTAGCCTGGCAGTTGATCACAGTCTGATTGGATTACGACAAAACCTAAAAATGGGGAGAAAAAGAAACAGTCCATCACCGAAAGGAAAGATGAATCCCCAGAAAGATCACTAAATGAAACCAAGGCAAGCAAACTATCAGATATGGAATTCAAAAGAATGATGATAGAGAAGCTCAATGAGCGCAGCCAGCTCAAAGAAAACTACAAACAACTCCAGGGGAACTACAAACAGCTCCAGGGAAGCTACAAGGAACTTACTGAGAGCTACACAGCATTAAAAGGACATAGAAACTATCAGTAACAGCCAGGAGGAAATGAAGAATACAATTTCTGAATTGAAGAATGCAGTAGAAGGCATCAACAGCAGGCTAGAGGAAGCAGAGGATCAGATCAGTGAGCTGGAGACAACATAGAAAAATACTCCAACACAGTACAACAGAATGAAAAAAAGGCTGAATAAGAATGAAGAGGTTGAAAAAGAACTGCAGAATAACATGAAACACAATAATATTCATATCATATGGATACCAGAAGGAGAAGAGAAACAAGGAATGGAAAACTTGTTCAAAAAAGCCACATCACCATGAAAGTGCTTCAGAAATACACAGGCAGTAAAATTTCAGATATCCCACATAGAAATATTCTCACTAATATATCTCCAAAGGCAAGGAAAATACAGGAAAAAAATAAATATATGGGACTACATCATACTAAAAAGTTTCTGCACAGCTAAAGAAAACATCAGCAAAATGAAAAGGGCACCAACATTATGGGAAAACATAATTGCCAATGGTACCTCAGACAAGAGTTTGATCTCCAAAATATATAAAGTACTTATACAACTCAATACCATGAGGAGAAATAACCCAATTTTTTAAATGGGCAAAGGACCTGAACACACACCTCTGTATGGAGGACCTACAGAGGATCCATAGGCATATGAAAGAACGTTCAACATCACTAGCCATCAGAGTGATGCAAAATAAAACCACAATGAGATCACCTCACATCTGTCAGAATGGCCATCATTAACAAATCAAAAAACAAGTGCTGGTGAGCATGTGGAGAACAAACTAAAAATAGAACTGCCTTTTGATTCAGCAATTCCACTGCTAGGATTATACCTGAAAAAATCCTGAAACACTAATTCAGAAGAACTATACAACCCAATGTTCATAACAGCACTATTTGCAATAGCCAAGTACTGGGAACAGCATTAAGTGCCCCGGAGTGGATGATGAATGGATCAAAAAACTGCAGCCCATTTATAGCATGAAATACTATGCAGCAGAAAGAAAGAATAAACTCCTACCTTTTATGACAATATGGATAAAATTGGAGAATATATTGTTTAGTGAAATAAGCCAGGCAGTGAAAGACTAATACCATATAATCTTACCTAATACAGGAAAAAATCTAAAAAAAAAAAAAAAAAAAAGGAGCAAAATAGAACTGGAGGCTTGGGAAGTAAAAATAGACTATGACCAGAGGAGAGCAGGGAGAGAGAAAAGGGAAGAAAAATGGGGAACGGTTTTGTCAAGGAACTAATATAAGTGACCCATGAACACGGAGTAATGGAGGGTAGAGATTGACTGTGGAAAGGGTGTGGGTGGGGTGGTGCAGGCAATAAGAATGGGGGAAATGGGACAGCTATAACAATAATAAATTATTTTTTTTAAAGATATGACATACAAATTAAAATTTCAAAGCCCTTACATTAGAAAGGTAGAAATATTAATAGTTAAAGCTTGAAAATATTGACCAGGAAATTCCTAGACAAAAAGTAGGTGACATATAGTATGTTAGATATGTTAAGTAATGTGATAGTTACATTAATATAAAAAGCTTAAAGCAAAAATACATCTCTATTTCAAAAAGGTATATTCCTTTTTCTTATTCCTTTTGTGTTTAAACACAAAATAAATATATGATGAAATGCATCAATAATCCATACCAAGGCTTTATCCATAATGATTTGTATTTTCAGAGTATTTTCCAATAGCACAACTTCTGATTTTTTCTATGGAACAAAAAAGATGAATCAAATAAACCATTTTTTAAGTTCTTCTACTGTTTGTAATTATATACATAATAATGTATACACATAGATATAGATAAATAGACTAATATAGATACATAAAGATATACAAATTATAGGAAAATAAAAGGATGAATGCTGACTCAATAAATAAGCAGGTGGTATTCCAAATGAGTACTTTAGAAACAAATCAGAAGCTTTTACTTTTGATTCTTAATAAAATGTTACTACAAAGGAGATACCATGTCTGCTTCCTTTCAATACCTTCCTCAATGATCCTCCTCCAATTGTCAAGTTAACAAACTCCCATCAGCTTTCCCCAAAACATTGCCCCTATTTTCTCATTTATTTATACCTCAAATTGTTTAGATACACTTTATTGTAGCTTACACTCAATAGTACGCATCCATTTTAAGTATACAGTTATATGCATTGGTAGTAACATATACAGCCACATAACCATTTCCACAAGTAAGGCAAAGAATATTCCCAGCACCATCTTCCAAGTCAGTAGCCCTCAGGGCTCAAGGCAACCAGCGATCTGCTTTTTCTCAACATAGGTTACAATGACTTATACTCACACAGAGAAATGTAAGAATGTTCAGTTTGAAATATGTGTAGTTATATCTATTACATTTTCTAAATGATACATGAATACCTATTTTATTCATATATTCACATAATATTTAAAGTCATCTCACAAGAGAAGATTTTTTTTAATTTTTATCAAAGTTCCAATAACATTTTATATAAGTACAAATAACCTTTATATTCATATGAAGCCATAGAAGGCCCTGATTAGACAAAACAGTTTTGAGCAAGAACAAAACTGGTGTCAACACAATTTCTGATTTCAAAATACATTACAAAGTTTCATTAGTCAAAAAGTATAGTACGTAGTGAAATAAAAAAAGAAAAGACCTATAAACCAATGGAACAAAACAGGTAGTCCCAAAATAAACCCACACATATATAGGCAACTGATATTCAACAAGTGTGCCAAGAATATACAAGATTTTAATGTAATCAATAGCGATTTAAATCATTTTCCAAAAGATATTTTAATGTAAGTAAGTTTATCAAAAGCAGCAAAAATTAAGATCTCAGAAAATTTTGCTTACTTCTGACTTCACAAGGATCTTATAGGACTGGTCTGCCATTTGGATTGTAGGATAATTGTCTTGTAAAGGGAAGAAATCGATTTCATTATTCTTTATTTCATATAGCATGTGCTCATACGTAGCTGCAGATTCCAATGGTTCAATTCCATAGCTGACATTCTCCAACTGCAATAATCCCCTGAATATTTAAACACATAAAAAACATGGCACTAATTATTACAGACTTCACACTGAGAACTGTAAATCAAAACCAAGTAAAAACACTTCATAGAAATTTGATAGTGGTCTTTATGTTCTAATTTAATCTAACAATAATCCCATCTTACTCAAATTAACTTCAATGCAATTTTACACCTTCTGTTTATATGATATTTATGAGTCACTGTGGTTCTAGTGTGGCTAATACATGTGAATATACTTTATACTAGGGGGCTTTTTCTAAATAAATTTTGTGACTCTAAACCTAGGATAGAGATAGCAAAAGATAAAAAATGTGGAGAGGAGGGTGAGAAAGAAGAATATATATCAGAAGAATATCAATCAAAGCCTATATTGTCTTTGAGTTCACTCCACTAGTCAAGGAATTTCTATAAATTAAAGGGTTACTCAAGATTGTAAATCATGCACATCTCTAGAATATGCCATTACCTGAGTCCAGAACAGGTGCTAAGTGTCACAACTGATTTTGGAATCTCTGCAGCATATCCTTGATAGAAGCAATGGCCCTGAACAGGAGTAAATAAATTCACATTCATGAATTATTTGTAACTAAAGTTTTATCCTCACTTCCTAGACATTCTGAAATGTGCAGATTTAGCCACTAACCAAGATTATTCACAGGATATTCTGTTTCTTTTTTTATCTACCTATAATGTCTTCCTCTTAACTGTCTTCTATGAATCCCTTGCAAATAAATCTTTCCTGTAATTCTAAATTCTATAATGTCAACAGAAGCTTTTATAATCCAAAGACATATAAAAAGCTAAAGGAGTTCATCACCATTAAACCAGCATTACATGAAATGTTAAAGGGTTTCCAAAAGAAGAAAAAACAGATCAAAAATGTGAACAACAAAATGTCAACAATTTCATATCTATCAACGACCTATATAACAACAATCTGTATAACAACCCAAATAAATGAACAAGCAGAACAACAAAAATAGAATTAAAAAAACTTACTGTAAACTGTAAATTTTGATTAATAGTAATATATCAATTAGAACCCAAACACCACACTAATACAAGATGTTAATAATACATAGAGTAACTAAGAGATGGGGATGGTATAGAAGATTTTTGTACCTTTCACTTCATCTTTCTTAAAGCTATCTGCTAAAAAACAAAGATATTATTGAAGTGATGAAAAGACAGGCCAAAAACCAGATTAAATGATTCACAGTAAATAGTTCTTGTTGTATTTATTATTTTATTTAAATTTAGTTTTAAGTTACATTTTATTGTTTATGCTGTTACAGTTATCACAAATTCTCTGTTTGTCCACCTCCACTCAACACCTCCCAGTACCTTAGGCAATCCTTACACCACTGTCCATGTCCATGGGTCTTGCGTTTATGTTCTTTGGCTATTCTATTCCTTATGCTGTACTTTACCTCCCCATGAGTATACTCTAACTATCAAATTGTACTTCTTAATCCCTTCAACTTTTTTACTCACTCCCTCAACACTCTCCCATCAGCAACCACCAAACTGTTCTTGTATCTATGCTCCCGTTTTTGTTCTGCTTGTTTGTTTGTTTGTTTATTTTAGGTTCAGTTGTTAATAGACATGTATTTATTGCTATTTTATTGTCCATGGATTTTTTAAAGATTTTATTTACTACTTTTAGAGAGAGGGGAAAGGAGAGAGGCAGAGAGGGAGAGAGACATCAATGTATGGTTGCCTTTCACCTGCCTCCAGCTGCAGGCTTGGCTGGAGACCTGGTTATGTGCCCTGGCTGGGAATCAAACCAGCAACCTTTGGGTTTGTGGGCCAGTGCCTTATCCACAGTGGTAACTGCTTTTCTGTAGCATTTTTTTTTAAAGATTTTATTCATTATTTTCAGAGAAAAGGGCAGGGAGAAAGGAAGAAAGGGAGGGAAGCATCAATGTGTGGTTGCCTTTCACCTCCCTTCAGCTAAGGACCTGGCTGGAGACCTGGTTTGCAACCTGGTTATGTTCCCTGTCTAGGGAATCAAACTAGTGACCTTTGGACTCAAAGGCTGACACCAATCCACCTAGCCACACCAGCCAAGACTGTATCTGTTTTTAAGATTATCTATTTGTGTTTAACATTTGTCATTTTAATAATGATGAGTCTTGGAGTGAGCTTCTTTAGGTTCATCATGTTTAGGACTCTCTGTGGTTACTGGACTTTTATAGCTTTTCCATCATCAAGTAGGGAACTTTTCTTTCATTATTTTATCAAATAGGTTTCCTACTTCTTGCTGTTTTTCTCTCATTCCAGTACCTCCATGATATGAATGTTTGTAAACTTGAAGTTGTCACAGAGGCTTCTTATACTACCCTCATTTCTGAAATTCTTTTTTCTTCTTGTTGTAACAATTGGTTGGGTTTCTGTTTGTTTGTTTTCTCATGTTCCAAATTGCTGATTTGACTCTCAGGTTCCTCCACGTTACTTCTGTTTCCCTGTAAATTGTTCTAGCGTATTCTTCATTTCTGACTGGTTCTTTATGCTGTTGAGGTCCTTACTAAGTTCTGTGAGCATCCTTATAACCATCTGATAGATGGTTTTTCTCCATTTGTTTAGTTCTTTTCCTGAAAATTTGTTCTGGTCTTCCATTTGGGCCATTTCTTTGTCTCGTCATTTTGGCCACCTTCCTGTGTTTCTTTCTATGTATTAGGTAGAGCTACTCTTTCTCCCAGACTTCATAGAGTGGCTTAATGTAGGAGGTGTCCTGTAGAGTCCAATGGTATAGCCTTCTATTCTATTACCTTACCTGAGTACTCAAGGTGTGCACACTGTGTATACCCTCCCTTTGTAATTGAGCCTTGATTGCTGTTGTCACATACAAGTTCAGTCACCACCTGTGTCCTGCCCAGTTCACACAGCATTAGCTACAAAGTGACCTGCAGTTGGCTGCTACTTGTGCTCAGCCTGGGAGAGGCTAATCTGAGAACCAAGGCTGGTTTATGCTAGTGTTGGGCCTAAGGCAGCATAACAAGAAGTATGGAGCTCACTGAATCCATATGCTGCTTATTTGAAAGAATTTAGAAAAATCTAAAACATGAGCCAAGACAACCATTCAAATAGAAAAGCCACTTAAATCTGCTTGGATGAGCTTAAAAGTTGAGTGGGGCAGCACCTTGGGGAATCACCAGGATGGGACAAACACCATGAGCCAGGTTGACAGAATCTCAGAAATGGCATCTGCCTGCTAGCTATGTGAGGATAAAGTTCAGACAAGGACAATGGACTCTGCCATCACTACTGTCTTGAAGAAAGCTGCCACCCACCCCAAGCTATCCCCATGATGCTGGACAATTCAGTTCCTCCCAGTATGTCTCTGATGACTTTCAATCTGCTGCCCCAGCACTGGAGCTCAAAGAAAGTGAGTTCAAGTAAGTCTGTTTGCAGGCTCTTTAAGAGGAACTCCCTGAGGTATTCCAGAAGTTTCTGTCTTCCAAAGCTTCAATCCCCCTAGTTTTTACAGCCAGAAGTTATGCATACTCATCATCCTGGCACTGGAATGCTGGGCTGAGGGGCCTTGTGTGAGGCTCGGACACTTGTTTTTGACATATCTTTCCTGATTTTTATCCTCCACATGTGGGTCTGGGACCAGCCCATTGTGGATCTCAGTACTTTCTACCAGTCTCAATGTGGTTTCTTCTTTAATTCCATCGTTTAAGGGCTTCCATGCAGCTCAATCAGGTGATTCTTAATAATGGCTGTTCTATAGTTCAGTTGAAATTTTGATGTGTTTTGTGCAAGGAGGTGAGCCATATTTACTCTTACACTGCCATTTTAATTGAGAGTCTTCTCTTTTGATTTTGATTTGAAAATTTTATTTTTCAATTAGTTTACATTAATATTAGTTTGCATTACTATCAGGTATACAGAATATTAGTTTTATTTTGTAATGTGTTTTTCTTGATACTTTCAGTACCAACCTGGCACCATACATAGTTATTATACAATATTATTGACTATATTGTCTATGCTGTATCTACATTCCTGTGATTATTCTGTAACTAACAATTTCCACTTTGGAATCCCTCCACCTTTTTCACTCAGTCTCCCAATCCCCTTTCTTTCAGGCAACTATCAATCTGTTCTGTATCTATGTACAGTACATATATTTTAAAAAGAATTTGTACCCAAGGTAGAAAAAGAGCTATTGCAATTCAGTAATAAAAAGATATATTAACACAACTGAAAGCAACTAAGATTTTTTATAATGAAAACTTACTATAAAGATATAATAATCAAAACAGTGTGGTACTATAATACACATATGGACAGATGCAATAGAACTAAGAGTTTAGAAGTAAATTTTTCATCTATAGTTAATACATTTTTTAATAAGACCACCAACATCATTCAATACAGAAAGAATAGTGCCTCCAACCTACTGTGTTAGGAAACTGAATACTCATTTGAAAAATATAATATTAGATCATTACTTTATACTATACAGAAAAACTAAGTCCAAATGTATCAAATACTCAAACATTCAAATATATAAGCTGAAATTTAAAAATTCTTACAAGAAGTTTTAGGGGTAAATCTTCATAAATTTGGATATGGCAATGGGCAATGTTTTCTTAGATCTGACACATAAAGCACAAACAGCAAAGAAAAAACAAGAGACAAACTAGAGTTTGTTAAAATTATGAAAAATGTTCGTATATCAAAAGACATTATCTGGAAAGATACATTGTTTGAAATGGAGGAAATATCTGCAAATATATAACTGATAAGGCTCTGGTGTACAATTCAACATAAAAATGACAATGTAATTTAAAATATGCAGATGACTTAAGTAGACATTTCTTCAAAATATACATATAAATGGCCAAAAACACTTGAAAAGATGCATTGGTCATTAGGGAAAAGCAAATGAAAATCACAGTGAGTTACCACTTCACATGCACAATAATGAACAACTAAAGGTAAAAAGTAGTAAATATTAGTGAGGATGTGGGGCAATTGGAATTCTTGTACATTGTTGATGAGAATGTTAAATGGTTCAACCAACATGGAAAACAGTTTGGAGGTTCCTCATAAAGTGGAACACAGAATTACCATATGATTCAAAAATTCCACTTCTAAGCACATATCCAAAAAATTGAAAGCAGGTTTTGTAAGAAAAATATGTACACAAATGTTTACGGCAACACTAAGTCTAAATACATATATACATACATACATACATACATATGATTCTGGCAGAAGCTTTCTTATCTTGCCTTTCTCAGCAACATTTTTTGAATGTATCGTCCATAACGGCTAACTTGTTGTAATTAAAAACATCATTTGTACTTTAACTGTGAACATCTCACTTGTTTTTTCCATTACCAAAAAACAAAAGTTTTGTCCAATTGTACACAGCAGCAGAAAGCAATTGAGACTGTCTGCCCTTGGCCATGCATGCAGGTAGAGAACATTATCCTCGTGAGGGATTTCTCAACACCTCTGACTCAAAGCAGTGTGATGTGGCTCAGTTAGGACTTTCTTAACTAAGACACACTAGCAGAGATCATAGGAGAAGCACACTGACACTGAGTGGCAGAAAAACAGTCAGAGAAAATCTCTCCAGCCCATGCATGGGTTCTTCTTCATCCAACCCCTAAGCTACACTTAAGATATTATCCCCAGAGAGCCAAGTTGAATGTGAGACTCACCTTTGAGGTATCCTTTCTCTCAGAAAGGAAATTCCTGATTTGCCTGTTGTCAAGTGTCTAAAACCAAGTACCTCATGTACAATATTTTTGTTATGCTTTCTACTTGTAGATGGTGAGTACCACAGATGCTATACCAACTACCATATTTTTAATCTCTCAATTGTGATCACCTGTCAAAATTTGTTTCTTCCAAATCATATGGTCTGGCAAAATAAGGATCTTAAAGATGAAAGCTAACTTTTTCACATGCTGTGAAAAATTTCTTGACTACTACCTGCATTTTACAATACAATTCAAATTCCTATGTTTCACAGTTGGACATATTCAATTTCTGTACCCAGTACTGAAATTATAAATTAAAGAATGACAACAATTATCCTCACCACTCAGGTCCTATTATACACCAATTTATACTGTTCAATGTGTTTAGAATTTTTTAGCTCCTTCACTCATTTTATTATTGTTTCCTCTCAAACTCCAAATAGCTTAAATGACCTTTCTAGATAAGTGATTCCTGAATTTTAACCTTAAAAAGTAGTTTTCTAGCTATGGCCCGATGGCTCAGTTGGTTGAAGCATCATCCCATACACCAAAAGTTAAGGGTTCAATGCTCAGTTAGGGTGCATGTGGGAGATAATTGATCAATTCTCTTTTTCTCTAAAATCAATAAGCATACTATCAGGTGAGGATGAAAAGAAAAGTAGGTGTCCTATTCAATATGATTTAATTGCAATTCTACATTATAGTTGGATTTATTACCTGGTTGCCCAGTAATTATGAGGAGTATAAAAATCCTTTTTTCTCCCACCAATGGTACCATAATGACATAAAAATATATAATCTACACAGCATAAAGAAAAACTTACCTTTATAAATGAAGAATCTTGATACAATATTCCTGATTTGTTGTATGAATATACCAGAAAATGAGGGTCTAAAAATGACCTAATTCAACCAAGATAATGATACATCATTGTAATAATTTCATTAATAAAACAAATATACAGAATCATGATATTAAATAAAATTTACTTTCAATTATACAAGCTCAAAAATAAAAAAA
Organism: Noctilio leporinus; assembly: GCA_004026585.1. Classification (NCBI taxonomy): domain Eukaryota; kingdom Metazoa; phylum Chordata; class Mammalia; order Chiroptera; family Noctilionidae; genus Noctilio; species Noctilio leporinus. Next base: position 25,252 of record PVIW01005291.1, on the reverse strand, counting down.
AATTAAATGGCTTCATCTCTCCATTATTTAACCTGTTTCTGATAGCATATTGTAGATGCAAGAAAAAATAATAACCACTACAACCAGTAAGGATGCAGTAATCACACAGCTTTATCTGTAGTAAAATCCAGAGCTTCCAAATTCCCACAACAAAGTTTCCTTTTAGATTTAACCATCAATAATTTTTTAAAGATTTTATTTATTATTTTTAGAGAGAGAGGGAGGCAGAAAAGCAGGAGAAGAGAGACATCAACGTATGGTTGCATTTCACAGGCCTCCAGCTATAGACCTGGCTGGAGACCTGTCTTGCAACCTGGTTATGTGCCCTGGCTGGGAATCAAATCAGTGACCTTTGGGTTTGCAGGGCAGCCGCTTATCCACTGTGCCACCAGCCAAGGTCCAATAAATTTAATAGCATAAATGTTAGTTAATATTTGCTAGCAACAAGAAAATAAAGTACCTAGGAATAAACTTAACCAAGGAAGTAAAAGACATGTACTTGGAAAACTACAGAACACTGATGAAAGAAATAAAGGAAGAAAAAGCTAAATGAAAGCATATCCTGTGTTTATGGATAGACAAAATTAACATCAATATAATGTCCATATTACCCAAAGCAATTTATGGATTCAGTTTTATCTCTATTAAAATACTAATAACATATTTCACAGATCTAGAACAAACACTTCAAAAATTTATATGGAGCCAAAATGACCCTGTATGGACACAGCAATCTTGAGAAAGAAGTACAAAGTAGGACAAATCACAGTACTGGATACCAAACTATATTACAAGGCCACTGTAATCAAAACATTCTGATACTGGCATCATAATAGACATATAGATCAATAGATTAGAATGGAGAGCCCAGAAATAAACCCAGGTCTCTATGGCCAACTAACATTCAACAAAGGCCAAAGGAGCATAAAGTGGAGTGAAAATAGCCACTTCAATAAGTGGTGTTGGGATAACTGGGAAGGGACTCATAAAAAAATGAAAGTAGACCACTAACTTATAACAACCATAAGAATAAAGTCAAGATGGATAAAAGACTTAAACATAAGTCATGCCACCATAAAAGTCCCAGAAGAAAACAACTATTCTTAAAGCCTTTGTTTAACATGGGGTACTAGTGTTCTGTTCAAATTTAATAACTTAACCTAAAGCACCTTTGTAGACAAACCTGATATACACGCGCCACAGAATTTGAACTTCTTATTGGGAAGATAATGATTAAAATGGAACAATCTAACACCATTATTTATTGTATGGGATTTCTCAAGGATTCCAAACACCAAAAAGCATTTCAGGCCAGAACTGAGGAAGATTCGAGCATTCACATGGTACCTATGGTAACCAGGACCTCCTTTTCTGTACCTGCTTTATTTTCACTTATTCCTGAGAACTTTTCCTTTCCCTACAGCTACACATTAATAACTGTAGATATGCAAAAGAAGGAGATGGAAATAGTAATTCAGAAGCAGTCCCCAGGAAAAAAGAACTCATGGGCAAAATAACCTTAATAAATATCTAATACATAATTCAAAGGGTAAAACTTTAGTTGGCAAGTTTATTCACCCTTGGCCCTCAAAATATACTTTTTAGCCCTGGCTGGTGGCACAGTGGATAAGGTGCCAGCCTGTGAACCCACAGGTCGCTGGTTCCATTCCCAGCCAGGGTAACATAACCAGATTGCAAGCCAGGTCTCCAGCCAGGTCCGTAACTGGAGGCAGGTGAAAGGCAACCATACATTGATATCTCTCTCCCTCTCTTCCTCTCTCCTTTCCCCTCTTTCTGAAAAAATAAATTAAACCTTTTAAAAAACAAAAATATATATACTTTTTGCTTCTACATAAAACATCAAAATAGTCAAAGAAAAACAAGATAGATCCAATGAATATGAATTTAAAATAAACTCCTTTTGCACACAGCAATATGAATCTCAATAAATAATATTATGCGAAGCGTTGTATAAAATCAACCATAAAACCACATACAACAGAATAATGAGTGTCTATTGCTCACTTAGGGGTTACATTTGGATTGCTGTGGTAGTTCTAATTGGCCAGGCTTGCTCAATCGTCTGGGAGTCAATGGAATGTTGGCTGATTTCGGAATGATTAGGGCACTTTGGCAGGCCCAAGCATATTCTCATGAGAATGGCAGACAAGCAAGATAGAAAGTAGAAAAGCATGACAGCTTTTTTTTTTTTTTTTTTTTTTTTTTAAAGATTTTATTTAGAGAGAGAGCAGGGAAGGGAGAGAGGCAGAGAGGGAGAGAGACATCAATGTATGGTTGCCTTTTACCTGCCTCCAGCTAGCTACCTGGCTGGAGACCTGGCTTGCAACCTGATTATGTGCCCTGGCTGGGAATCCCATGACAGCTTTTTTAAGCTGCCTGAATCAAGTTCGGAAATATCATTTTGGCCAAGGAAGTCACAGAGCCACAAAATTGGCTACATAATTTGTGGGGCCCAAGGCAAAATGAAGATGTGAGGTCTCTTGTCCAAAACTAGGAGAATCTCAGGACAACAAGAGAGCATTAAACCAAGTACAGAGCCCTTCTAACCATGAGGCCCTGTGGCACCACACACCCATGAAGATGGCCTTGCATAGGTAAGTTCAGATCCAAGGACTAGAGAGTGGGTGGCTAAGGGAAATGTACTAAGTCTGTCCAGAAGATATTCAGCCATGGAATATGAAAAATGGACATTTATTGAAGAAAATACAAGATACAAGACAACTAACTGTATATGTCACTTCAGTCCCCTACAAAGTGGGCACCTTGGGACCTCACATAGTTCTCCCAATCCCCATTAGCTACACCACTGTATTTTCTTGAATTCCATTGATGGTCTGAAACTTCTACCCTTTCAAAGTTGATTTTAGTTTTGGGAAAAGCTTTAAGTGGCAGGGTGCCAAATCTGGACTGTAGGGGGCCTGAGTCACCTGGGTGATTTGATGTTTCACCACAAACTGCATCAGATGTGATGTATGAGCACCTGTGTTGTTATTATGAAGCTGCCTATCACCAGTTGCTTATAGCTACAGCTGTCTGAATCCTTTACATAGTTTCCACAGAGGGATGTCCAAGGTTAATATAAAATTTGATACAGATTCATTGCTCTACTCACTCAGTCATTTTGAATGGAATGGCCACACTGAACACTTGTTCAGTCAACAGCATCTACTGTCCACACTGACTAGTACTGTGAAGTTATCATTGTCCACCCATGTGCATTCCAGTCCACTGTACCTGGCTACCAGGTCACAGTGATGTTGTGCAAACCGTTCTTGTTATATTAACAATGGCTGTCCATTTTCCAGGCAGATTTGATATATATCCCATATCTTGATGATGGGAATCCAAAAAATTGAAATTATCTTCTGAAGGATTTCCCCTTGTAGTAAAAGTTACCCTGCTGAGTGTTCTAGGAACCCATCTGTATCAGGGTAGCAGCTGACATTGTTGTGAGAGATTGTATTTGTCTTCAGTGAATTTTTCTTTGAAGACTCAACTCCTTTGCCCATTTCATGATGGGCGATTTACTAGTGCACTTGCCTACACCATGCTGAGTGTTCAGCAGTTTTTGAGCAAAAACTCACGACCCCTGTGGCCCAACCTCCCTATTCACCACCTCTCTCCCTGAACAACTCATTTTTAGTTCCCAGATAAAAACAGTCCTCAAAGTGAAACATTTTCCCCATGTAGAAGACATGAAACAAAAACTGGCAGAAGCACGAAAAAGCATCAAATTGATGAGTACAAAAACTGATTGGAGGGTGGAAAAAAGGCTTGACAATTGTATTGAATGCCTCAAATGGAGAGTACTTTGAAGGTGGCTGAAGTTTAAATATGTAAGGATAAATACACAATTTTTAATAAATAAATTCTGATTTTAATGAGCCCACCCTCGTATGGCAGAGATTGAAGATATAGGGAAAGGAAAAGAATTGGGATCACTTTTATGGCCCTCCATATTACAATAAATAAATTGTAAAATTAAATATACAATATTGAGCCTTTACATCTATAAACCAACACTCAAAACATTATGACATTATGTCATTTCTAGGCACATAGATGAATGAAGATAAACATATAACAAAAGTGGAGACAGAGGAGAGCAAAAAGGGGATGGATGTAATACAACAACAATAAAGTTAAAAAAGAGAAAAAAGAAAAAAAAACAAAAATATAACAGAAGAACATGTGTCAATATCCTAAAAGTTATTAGCACTGGGGAGTAAGAGAAATGAGTAGGTCTGGAAAAGGGATCAATAAATTTCACTATTACCAGCCATGTACACTTCCTTGAAAATACTGTAACCACAATGCTTACATGTATGTCAATAATTGTTTAGATTATTTTCATAATTATCCATTTTATTTTTTATTATTGAAAAGTGGAAGCCAATATAAAAATATTGGATTAATAAAAACTATGGACTTTGGACGATAGTTATGTATCAATCTTGGATAAGCAATTGTAACAATATACATTTGATGGAGGCTGTTGATAACATGCAAGGCTCTACATATGTGAGATAGGAAGCATATGGGAAATCTGTGAACAGTCCAGTCAATTTTGCTGTAAAACTAGAATGGCTCTACCAAATTAAGAATATTAAATAATAATGAGAACACTATATGACTTGGCAGGCCTTATACAGGTAAATGCAAATAGCCAACAGATATGTAGAGGGAAATAAAACTGATATTAGGATGAGATAGAATATTTTAGCACATCATGCAGGTTTTTGGATATCTAAATTGCTACCATCTTTTCAGAAAGATGCTGGCAATGTCTCTCAAAAACTTAAAATACTGTAAAATGTGACTAATAAAGAGTGACCACCTTGGACGTTTCTAGGAAAATTAAATCAATTACATGTACTTTGCTTCGAAATATGCCCAGCAAATGGTATGTGTGCAGTCAGTCAGTTACTCTAGTTGTCTTTGTTATTATTATCACTGTTATTATTATTCATACTTCTTGATCCAGAACCTATTTCTTGATATCAAGGTTACAAAACAAAATATAATATAAGAATATGTATACAAGACTGTGTATTGCAGGATTTAAAAGTGACAATCCCTGGATATAACCTCATTACCTATCAATATATCATATACTCTGGAAAGTTATCTAGTATTTAATATAACCTGTCATTTGCAATACACTATTTCCAATGTTATAAAAGCAAAACTTTTAGTAGGTTTTATTTAAGGGAAATATGACATTTCAATTTAAAAATTGGGAAAATAGGCACACAAAGTTATTAACATTCATTTTCTAGAGTGAAGGTAGCAAACAGAATATACAATATGTTAAAAATATTACCATAACAAAATGAGAAAAATTATTGTAGAACTTCAGCTAATATATTTAAAATTATATAAATGTGTGAAATACATGAAGAAAAACAAAGCTCAACATGAAGAAATAAAATTATTCCTTAATTGTTGCAATTGTGGTTACATTTAAGGAGTTACACAGAATAAATTTTATCTATCTAACATATCTTAATATTTACATCATTAAATTTAAATTTGGTAAAAATTAGATTTTAAATCCCAAGGTGAAGATAGAAATTCTAGTCTGACATGAATCATGAAAAGGTATAATGTTAAATAAATGTACTAGTCATGCTTTGTTTATAATCAATATAGGGTAGTGACTCTATAAATTTAAGAAACTAAACACTGTATAAAAAATGGTCACTTACTGTTTTTGAAGATGGAGAGTGTATGTTTTTCTGTTGATTTTGATAGCATAAGTGACCTACAGCAAAGTATTCACAGACAAAGTAATTATTAGAAATTTAAAATGTGTAAAAAGTCAAAACCCATAATTTTTCAATGTACTTTCTCATAAACAGTTTTTATCACACATATCTTAACCTTATACACACATATAGATGTATATTGCAATTATTCTTTAACTGCAGAACGTATAACAGAAAATCAAGGAGTCTAAATCTATTTGAAAATAAGAGCACTAGGGTTTCACCTTGCTTGCTAAGGCTCAGTTGGTTGGGTGTCAACCTGCCAAGTGAAAGACCTTTGGTTCAATAACCGCTCGTGGGTACTGTTGCAGTTTGGGCATATCAGAGAGGCAACCAAGTGATATCTCTATCTATACTATATCATTGATATTTCTCTCTTTCTCTCTCTTTCTCCCTCGCTTCCCTGATCTCAAAATAATTGAAGGTTTTCTCCTAAAATGAGAATTAAAATATCTCACTTAAAAATCTCATTAAAAATTTATAGCTGCTCTCTTAGAAACTTTACACTTGCCTGTTCAGATTTCAGTAATTCATTATAGAACTCACACAGGGCAGAGAAATAAATGTTCTAAAGGCAATAATTTTGCAGATAAAGCTGTAGAAAATGGTATTTAAACATAACAGCCTTCAAGCCCTGGCCGGTAGCACAGTGGATAAGGTGCTGGCCTGCAAACCCAAAGGTTGCAGGTTGGATTCCCCAGCCAGGGCACATAACAAGGTTGCAAACCAGGTCTCCAGTCAGGTCTGTGGCTGGAGGCAGGTGAAAAGCAACCATACATTGATGTAAAAAAAAAAAACATAACAGCCTTCAAACTTATTCTAGAAACTCTACTTTAAATACAATGAGAAACTTTTGTTCACTTTCAAAAATATGGTTCATGAAAAAAAAAATGACAAATGGGCTATAAAGGGGACTAAAAGTAATTTGACAAGACTATGGGAATTACCCACAGAACTTACCGTTTTCGACACAACACTAACCTTATCTACTTTGTTAGTGTTATTGTGTCATAAAAAAAAGAATCATCGGAAGAAAAGAAAGGCTTTAAAGGGGAAGGAAGGAAGGTAGGGAAGAAGGAAGTAAAAAAAAAAAAAAAAAAAGGAAAGGAGGCAGGGAGATAAAGGAGGGAAGGAAGGAGGAAGGAATCCAAACAATATAATGCAGGTCTCCTTTTAAGGTTAAAGGAAGTATCCCACAGCTGTCAGAAGTGCTGCCTACAGACAGTCTTCATCTTGCTGTTCTCTTTAGGTGCCTCACAACTCTCAGGGACAGCCCACTTTTAATGAGAAGCCTTATTATCCCAAATTCTAGATATTATGTTTATAAAACTGTTGGTTCCCTTTTCATTTTGCTGATGTTTTCTTTAGCTGAGCAGAAACTTTTCAGTTTGATATAGTCCCATTTGTTTATTTGTTCCTTTAGTTCCCTTGCCCTAGAAGTATCAGTGAAAATATTGCTGCATGGGATAACTGAAATTTTACTTTGTATGTTTTCCTCTAGGGCTCTTATGGTAGCATGGCTTATGTTTAATTCTTTTATCCATCTTGAGTTTATTCTTATGTATGGTGTAAGTTGGTAATCTAGTTTCATTGTTTTGCATTTAGCTGTCCAGTTCTCCCAACACCATTTGTTGAAGAGGCTATTTTCACTCCATTTTATGCTCCTTCCCCCTTTGTCAAATATTAATTGACCATAGGGACCCGAGTTAATTTCTGGAATTTCTATTCTGTTCCATTGATATATTGATTACAATGGCCTTGCAATATAGGTTGATATATGGTATTGTGGTTCCTCCTACTTTGTTTTTCTTTCTCAAGATTGCTGAAGCTATTCTGGGTCATTTTGGACTCCATATAAATTTTTTAAGTATTTGCTCTAGATCTATGAAGTATACCATTGGTATTTTAATAGTGATTGCATTGAATCTATAAATGGCTTTGGGTAGTGTGGACATTTTAATAATGTTAATTCTTCCCATCCATGAACATAATATATTCTTCCATTTATTTGTATCTTCCTTAATTTTTTTCTTTAGTGTTCTGTAGTTTTCTGAGTACAGGTCTTTTACTTCCTTGGTTAAGTTCATTTCTTGGTACTTTATTTTCCTTATTGCTGTAGTAAATGGAATTTGTTTTCTAGTTTGTATTTCTGATGTTCCGTTGTTGGTGTACAAAACTGCCTTCAATTTCTGGATATTGACTTTGTATCCTGATATTTCGCCAAATTCACCTATTAGGTCAAGTAGGCTTTTGGTCGAGTGTATACGGTTTTCTATGTACACTATCATGCCATCTGTAAATAAGGACAGTTTTACTTTCTCCTTTCCAATTTGGGTGCCTTTGATTTTTTTTCTTATCTAATCCCTGTGTCTAGAACTTCCAAAATGATGTTGAATAGAAGTGGAAAGAGTGGACACCCTTGTCCTGTTCCTGATCTTAAGGGTAAGGTTTTTAGTTTTTGTCCATTGGGTACGATGTTGGCTATAGGTTTCTTACATACGGCCTTTATTTTGTTGAGGTATGCTCACTCTATTCCCACTTTGCTGAGGGTTTTTATCATAAATGGATGCTGTACTTATCAAATGCTTTTCAACCTCTATTGATATGATTGTATGTTTTTTGTCATTCATTTTGTTATGTGACAAATTACATTTATTGATTTGCAAATATTATACCATCCTTTCACCCCTAGTGGAAAAATATTTTGTGAGCTCACTATGAAAATGGATTTGAAAAGTTCTCCCTTTAGGGCAATGAATTTATATTTTGTATCTGCTGAGGATGCTTATTAAATTCATACAAATTTAGAAATATGTTCCTAATAAACTGAATATTTTAAGTAACAATACTTATCCCTAATAATGTTGTGTGTGCTGAGTCTGTATAGTGGGTTGGAATGAACTAAATGCTTTCCAATTTTTGCTATCATTATGGATACCCACGTTTTCTTTTTATTCACAATATTCCAGGATATGTTTTACTCTCCTAAACATTTTAGCCTCTCAAGATATTTATGTTTTTTCACAAAATAGCTCTTATAAACACAAAACCCTGGATTTTATTTGGTGCCATAAAGTGAGATGGATCATTCAGTCTATAAAACCTGCCTAAGTATCTAATACTTTTTCAGTTGACAATTCAATGTTCCTTTCTGACCCTGCTACAGAGGTTCCGATCCTTGGATTCCTTTCAGATCAATGAGTTTCTTTATAATTTCATAATGTTCATATATCACTTGAAAAATAAAAACAAAACTCTTGCTCCCATCCACATGAAATGGTTCTTAAACACGGTAATTAGAACACAAAAGTTCACAAAGGGAAATTCATAAATTAACTTGGATCATGTAGTCTAGGAAAAATAAAACACTCATTTTTTAAAAGCTATTTCTTAATTACATGCGTTTCTGAAGCATCCGCTTCATTTCTGTTGGCCTCCAGCTTCTGCGGCACTATAATTTGCAGATGTGATGTTTCAGAGGCTGCAGTAAAGAAAACATGTGTGAGCACTCCTAACGCACGCACACACACACACTCACACACACACATACACACACCGTGGGATTCCAGGGAGAGGCCCCTCTGGACATGCCGGGACATTCGGGACTCACTGACCTCAACCCCACCTGGGTGAAGAAGTGCTCCAATGCCCCAGAGGCTGGGCACTCTGCCTGGCCAGTGCAGCACGAGGTAACTGAGGGACAACTGTCCCAGGCCGCTGTGAGCCCTCCAACCCTCAGGTGCAGCAGGACCCAGACACAGGGTGGGCTCTGAGAGCATGCTGGGCGACCCCAAGCCCACCCATGTTCTGGAGCAAGGAGGGTGATCCTCGCCTCGCCAGCACACTGCCCCTGGAGGCCCTCCTGTGGCCCAGGTCCCCACTTACGATGGCCCGTGGAGGTCAGGCGGCTCAGGCCTGAGAGGATCAGCAAGAGAAAGAGCATTGCTGAGCCGCCAGCTGGTGTGCCTCCCTACAGCAGTGAGGACGGTTGGTAGTGAACCGTGGGGTCTCGTGGACCTGGAGGTTGTGGGGCGGGGGAAGCCTAATGAGAGTGGGGAGTGGAGGAGGCCCGGCCGCCCAGCCTGAGGCCCCGCCCACAGCAGCGTGTCCGCCTGCTGGCTGGTCTTCCTCGCAGGCGGTCGTTCCCCGAAGCTAACATCGTTAGCCTTGGAGGATCTCTTGAGGCTAGAAAACCACTCTGTTCTCTGGAAGCAGGCCGCTGGCGGCAAAGCAATATTAAAAGGCTATGTCAGGGCTTTCTGGTACAATGGCTGAATTATTTCAGGGAAGGAAAAAGACGATAGAAATAGTATATGTAATAACAAGACAGTTGTTTCTTTTATCCGTGTCTATTGCCAGGTTTCTACTTAGGTATCAGAACTAATCAAGTACACGTACACCCACTAATATAAAGAGATGTCGCAAAAAAAAAAAAAAAAAAAAAAAAAAAAAAAAAAAAAAAAAAAAAAAAAATATATATATATATATATATATATATATATATGTAATTTTTCCAATGCATTTAATTGACAATTAGTTTATTAGTAAAATCTTTGGTTAAACAAACTAAATAAAAAGCTAAATATGAAATGTGTTTATGTATTTGTTTTAATCCCCCAGTATAGGGTTAAATTTAAGTATCAGGGAGAAAAACATCGCAAGTATGTAATGATCTTGTAAATACTTTATATCCTCAATTATTCTATGTGTGTAATTTGGTTTATGTGGCTGAGCAGACAAAATAGAAGTTAAATATAAACTTTTTAGCCCCATCAGTGTGGAGTTCACATGTGGAAATGCAATGGAATTAACTTGGAGAGATCTTTCATCCAGCTTAATATGCAGGTTAGTGACTGGCATCATTTTAATTTTGCAATGACTTTTTTACCAGGTTGTTCTTACACTGTTCTTTCTATGGAATACTTGTACTAGCATTCCTTACTTGCAATATTTATACAAAAAAATCAAATGATTATGTTCTATCAATTTGTAAAGTTAAAAAAAAATAGGGAAATGGATAAGGCTAGCCTTTTATTTTAAAAAATACTTTTATTCATGGTTTTTAAAAATTACTTTAGTGTGATTTATCAAAAATATTTTGTAGAAGTACCAACTAATAACACAGGAATTTTCTACTTCTAAATAGTCAAGTCTGTCTGCATTATTTTGCTAACATATTTACAACCTAATTATTTAGTTTTGTTGAGATGCATAGTGTACCAACCCATTTATTTGAAATATTTTACATACCATAAAATTATATGAATATTGAAAGATTTAATATATTAGGATTAATATGCTGCTCTTAAAATAAAATCTATTTTTATTTTTATTTATTATTTTTAGAGAGAGGGGAAAGGAGAGAGGCAGAGAAGGAGAGAGACTTCAATGTATGGTTTCCTTTCACCTGCCTCCAGCTACAGAGCTGACTGGAGACCTGGCTTGCAACCTGGTTATGTGCCCTGACTGGGAATCGAACCAGCAACCTTTGGGTTCACAGGCCAGCACCTTATCTACTGTGCCACCAGCCAGGGTTTTAAAATGCTTTTTTAATTATCTAAAACCTGATCAAATTTTCAAGCCTACGATATGTTACTGAAAGCTTGATGTTTTAAAATGTTATTCATGATTCTACTAAAATTGTCTATTGTTCAGTCAAGTAACCAAAAGATGAAATAGGTATTTTTTATTCAAATTTGTTATTTTATGTTCATGATTGGTAATAACTGCTCAATTTTTTATATGGATGACTTATAAGCATTCAAATTATTTGTGTTTATATCAACAATTATTTTACATGCTTACTACAGGCCTGGAACTAAGCTGATATCAAAATATGTGTGACACTTTGTTCTTCCATGTACATCAGAGACTGAGACAACAGGGTATGTACAAGAGATGGCACAGCTAGAAATGAAAAATCCTTATTAGAAAGATGTTCAAAGTTCTCTGGGAATAGAGCGAAGGTAATTTCATTTGCTGTATAGATATCAAGTGAAGCTATAAAATACAGGAGATGTGACTTTAGCTCTAACTATATACACATGAGTGAATGACTTGTATGACAGTGCATTTTAGAACTTTCTTAAAAACTAATTTTAAATTACACAAAAATTTTAAGTGCAAATAACTGATAGATTTTTGTGTTAGAATGGTAACTTGTAACAGTCTGGTTGGTGTTGGTGGGATTGAAATGACAAGGACTAAAAGCAACAACTTCATTCAAGGAAATTTTCCATAGTTTAGGCCAGTACTGTCTAAATCCTCAGAAGTCAAGAGTGGGGGGGAAAATTAAAGTAGTAAAGTTTTTCTGAGAGATCTTTTGGAAGAAAAATTGGATTGTTAAATTACTTGATATAGAGGTTGGTGAAATTTTCAAGATGACTAAGCAACTTGGGTGAGAGGAGAGCACCGATGTTAGAAGAAGCAGATTCAAATGGAGTGAGAAATACTGTGTAAATGAGTTCAGTTAAAGATATGTTGAATTGGAGGTGCTTGTGGAGTAGCTTGTGCAGAAGTGGTTGGAAATATGAGTCTGACACATCAGATTTGAGTTTAAAAGTATAGATTTGTAAACATTAAATAACATGAAGGAAAAAGGTGAATAGGAACACATATGAGGATATATATTGAAAGAAAGGAAGGTCTGACATGGAATTATGGGCAATAAAGATGTTTTGGGGATTAAGAAAAAGAATCAATATATGATGAAATTATCAAATATTAAGATACTAATAGTGATTAAAAATAAAAATAAAATTGCAGAATGAAATATTAGTCAAGAACTCCAAATGCAGCTCAGAATGAGAACTGAGAAAGTGACTATTGTATTGGTGGTAATGAATCAATAATGAACATCCCCTTTGCATTCTCCAGGAATCAGATTCTGAGGAAGAGTGAGAGAGCAAAATGTTTTTTTCAGAAAGTAACACTGTGAAAAAAAAAGAAGAAAACAAAATTGGGTAAATAGAGCCCAGGACAGTAACAAAGACATGATAAAGTTTCTGCCAAACTGGACAGGTTGCTTCTGAGCAGAGAGCACCAGTGTAGAGATTTTCAACAAAGGAGACAAAGTTTAGGTGTTTGTACCACTGGCTTTTTCAGTAATTGAACTGATGCATCCCAGCTGCTCATATAGTTGGCTAAGGCCGCTGGTAAAATAGATAAGAATTTGAATCTGTCAGTTAACTACACTCCTCCATGGGTAGCAAAACTTTCCCTGAAGGGGATTTGTGTGGCACATTTTTCTTTCTTCTTTCTTTCTTTATTTTCTTTTCTTTCTTTCCTCCCTTTCTTCCTTCCTCGCTCCCCCTCCCCCTCTCCTTCTCCCTCTCCCTCTCCTTCTCTCCCTCTTTTCTCTTTCTTTCTTCTTTGTTATTTTTTGTGACCCAGGCCTGTATTATCTACATCCTTAGTTTTCTTTAAGTATATTTTAATGATTGTGCCAATACAGGTGTCTGTTTTCTCCCTTCAGTACCCTGCACCTAGTACCCTCATTTCCTCATGCAATTCCCCCCTAAGTTCATGTCCATGGGTCATGCATATAAGTTCTTTGGCTTCTCCATTTCCTATATTATTCTCAACATACCCTTGCCAGTTTTATTCCTACCAATTAGTGGTATTCATGTACCATTTCCCCCATTCGCTCCCTCCCAACTGATAATCCTCCAAATGATATGCGTATCTACGATTCTGTTCCTATTCTGGTTGTTTGCTTGATTTTATTTTTTGTTTGTTTTTTAGATTCAGTTGTTGATAGGTGTGAATTTGTTGCCTTTTTTAAAAAGTATATTTTATTGATTATACAGTTACAGTTGTCCCAATTTCTTTTCCTTTTGCTCCCCTCCACCCAGCATCCTCTTTCCCTCCAGCAATGTTCATGGTTTTGATCTTCTTTTTGTTAAATAAATCCCTTTAACATTTCCTATAATAATAGCTTGGTGATTAATTCCTTTACCTTTGCCTTTACCTTTACCATGTCTGGAAGGTACTTTATCTGCCCTTCCATTCTAAATGATAGCTTTGCTGGATAAAGTGCTCTTGGTTGCAGGTTCTTGCTTTTCATCACTTGGAATTCTTCTTGCCAATCCCTTCTTACCTGCAAAGTTTCTTTTGGGAGATCATCTGACAGTCTTATGGGAACTACTTTGTAGGTAACTCTCTGCCTTTCTCTTGCTGCTTTTAAGATTCTCTCTTTACCTTTAACAATTGGCATTTTAATTATGTGTCTTGGTGTGTTCCTCTTTGGGTCCCTCTTGTTTAGGACTCTATGTTCTTCTTGGACTTGTACGTCTATTTCCTTTGCCAAATTAGGGAAGTTTTCCTTCATGATTTTTTCAAGTAAGTTTAAACTTATGGCTCTTCCTCTTCTCCCTCTGGCATCCCTATAATTTGGAGTTTGGCATGTTTGGAAATGTCCCAGAGGTTCCTAGGCCTATCCTCATTTTTTATAATTCTTGTTTCTCTTTGTTCTGGTTGAATGTTTATCTCTTCCTTATGTTCCAAATCATTGATCTGAATTCCAACTTCCTTCCTTTGCTGTTGGTTCCCTGGATATTTTTCTTTATTTCACTTAGCGTAACCTTCATTTCTTCCTTTTTTTGTCATAGTGAAGGTGTTCTCTGAGCATAATGATAAGCAGTGTTTTGAACTTTGCATCTGATAGGTTGGTTATCTCCATTTAGCTAGTTCTTTTTCTGGGGTTTTGTTCTGTTCTTTGATTTGGACCATATTTCTTCATCTCCTCAATTTAGTAGCCTCCCTGTTCATTTGTGTACTAGGTAGAGCCACTTTGACTCCTTTAGTGCACCTGTTAAGTTGTATGGGGTGGAGTCTTAGGTATTTGCCAGGGTGGAGCAACCCTTTCCACCAATTTTTGGCTCTTTGCAGGGGAGTGGGGCTCAGAGATGGGACAATGCCACTGCTGCCTGACTTCTGGAAGTTTATCTGGAAGTTGCCCCATTTCCCGTCACTTTACTTGTATTTACAACTGTCACCCTTCCAGCTGCTGCCCTGGTGATGGTTCCCAGAGTGGGTAGGATTATGTACAGTCTGCGCCATGCAGTCCCTATAAATGAACTCTCCTGAGAAACTGGAAGTTTCTTCTGCCACATCAACCCCCGCTGGTTTTTACAGCCAGCAGTTATGAGGCATTATTCTTCCTGGTGCTGGAACCCTGGGCTGCATTGGTTTGGTCTGGGTTGGGATTGCTCACCCTCAAGGTATCCCTCTCAATTTTTATCCACCATACATGAATGTGGGACCACCTGTTCAACCCTCTTGCCACCACCACACTTTGTCCTCTCTGCTGAGCTTTCCATCTTTGCCCTTCCTTCCTGTCTGGATGAATATTTCTTCTTTAAATCCTTAGTTGTGAGACTTCCATACAGTTTGATTTTCTGAGCTTTTTTTTTTTTTTTTTTTTGTGAGGTTACTTGTGATCCTCCTTATGGTTGTGCAAGGTGAAGCCTGTCTGCCTATGCCTCTAACATGGCCAGAGCACCATACAGTTTTTAGAATTGTACTGTCACTTTGTGATAGGAACTATCCGTGCCCTTCTTCCAACAGGAATCCTGTCTATGTTGTTGTAGGCTTAAGTGAACCAAACCAAATCCACTGAGTAATTTACACATAGTATTGTTTTAATATGGATCTCCTGAGGAACAGATGCCAAGACAGGCCTAAACATGAAGGAATTTTTTGTAAGGTACACTACTGTATGAAAAATGGAGAGATGGATGAAAAGGCTAAGAAACATGGTAGGCAACAAAGCAAGTCTGACCCTAAGTGAAAGAGAGAGAAAGAGAGAGAGAGAATTCTAGGAAGACCTATGCAATGTAAACAAGGTTCAGTAAGACTGCTGGGGAATCCTCAAGCCAGAGTTGCTGTCAGAGGAGTCCTGTGTCTCCCTGGAATGCTTGCCTTATTTCTATTAAGTTCCATCATTGGTTGGGAGCAGACCATGAGACATATGGCTTCGACAAAAGGAACTGATGTATTTCAAACAGAAGATGCTCAGAGCTTTCATCATTCATGTTCCTTTTTCTGGGAGATTTCCAGGGTACATTCCTGGTTGCCATACATCACTATTCATACACAATTATCTGCTTCCAGGGTGTCCTACTTTTAGAAATGGCTATAAGCCTTGTTAGTGAAACAAGGACACTTTTCCAATATCAGTGTACCTCTGAGATTAGTTTGGCAGTCAACTTTGAAACTAGCAAACCAATTCTACAGAGACCTGTAGGAGAGAGGACAGAGGGGAATAGTAGTCAAATCAATGACCACAGCCCTGTCCAAAAAATGCTTTAGAAGGTCTTTCAACATGGGAACTATGGCACAGTTGACACTGCCTTAATTTTTTCTATTTTGTTCAGATTGGTAGAGAAAGTAAGTAGTGCTCATCAAAGATTCCATGAGTTCCCCTGATATTTTCCAACCCCTTGATAAACTTGGAAAAGAAGACAAAATTAGGTCCATGACTTTGAAAAGAACCTAAGCAAGCAAGTGACACTGATGCTTTTGCTTCCTTAGCTTCAGGATATGTCTACTCTTGATAGCATGTATCTCAATACACTAAGGAAGGGTATACAGCTTTCAAAGAGGAGAAGCAGTAACAAGAGAAGGACTGTATTCAGATCCTACCTGAGTAAATATCATTGGAACAAGTCATAGGCCAGCTGAAGGCTAGGAGCTCTGAAGGGAAGGAGGCAGGTCAGATGAGGGAGGGAGATTTAAGTCAACCAACAGGGAAGAAGGAAAAAAAGATACTCTCTATCCTTGGGGTCATGAGGCTAAACCAGTAGGCCCCCTTGGCTTCAAGGGATGAGGGTCTGAGGCTGTAATCTCCTCCTTCAAGACCTCTTGTGGAGTCAAGTTGGAGAAGAAAGGATGAAAGCTGAGACTGAAAATACAGTAGACAGCAGACATAATTCAGGCAATTCAGATGCAGCTGATTTATTATAATTTAAACCTTCAGTAGTGACAACACATGTGAGGAATAAATTATGGTTGTTTTCTTTCTTGGTTTAGACCAGTTGCTGATGATTCATTTGCTATCATTCTTTCTTCAGGCCAAGGGTGTTAGAAACTATTGCTGTAAGAGGAAACAAAACAAAATAACCAGAGTTGCTTCTTTTTTCTGAGCTAACATATTTCTAACATAAGTAATTTAAAATGCATGGATTATTGAAAGGAAATGGTCAAAGAAATAAAAACTAAATACAGAAAAGAACAATTATCCTGTTACCTCAATGAAAAATACTCTTAGTTTTATAATGGAAGCAGCTTTGTAAAATACTATTTACTTATTCATATTTAGTAAATAAATAGGTAAATGAACCAAAGTGTCTTGACCTTTCATTCTAAGTACAGAAGCACACAACTAAGTGGCAAAATTTTAGTAAAATAAACAATATACCACAAAAATGTTACTTTTTAAAATAAACTTATATGTAAATACATAAACATAGTCATTATTTTTTAAATCATTCCAAAAAAATATCCACTTGCTGCAATAATGGACTCGATTCAACTTCGAAATCTTAGGCATGCTTTCATGAACTTTTCTTTATCCATGGACATCATCATGTTTTCAGTCTTAGCTTTAACAGCCTCTTTATTGGAATGAAGTTGTTTATTAACTTCTTTCTCACAAATGCTACATACATAATAGTCTAAAGGATTTGCAGCTGGTGAACTAGGTAGCTAGATTTGCTTTGACCAGAATTGAGTAACATTGACACTGAGAAATTTTTGCACCTTTTTGGCATTATGTGCTGGTGCACCATCTTGTTGGAAGATAAAATGATGTCCATTTGTGATTTGCTTCATCCATGTTACAACTACTTCTCTCAAAATGTCAAGGTGAACATCAGCAGTCACCTTCAAGCTTTGTGGAAACAAATGTGGGATCATAATATCTCCTTCATTGCTAACAACACCTAACACCATCACTGTAGCAGGAAATTTCATTTTCATGACAATTGGGACTTCATTAAGATTCTCTCAGAGCCACCTGTTGTTTCTTCTGTTGACCATTTGGTCTTGCTAAAACTTTTTTGCATCAGAGAAGAAAATCATAGGTATTTTTCCTTTGGGATTTTTCCATTTTGTTAGCAGTTTCCTTGCTTTTCAAAGCTCCTTTCCTTTGTCTGCTGTGTTGTAAACTGGCCCCTTCTAAGAACATATGTTCTATGTCTGTTATCTTCAACAATAATCTTGGTAACCATTGCATCCAACATTTGCAGTTCTCTTGCTATGGAGCACATCGAATTTCCTGGATCTTCATTGATGATCTCCTGGATTCTGTGCACAATATCTGGACTTGTGTGATCCTTGCATACATTATGCATTTCCTTGTTGGTGTGGTGACATCAGGATCAGCATCATACACCTTCTTCACATTGCCAGCTGTATGTAAAGGGATGTTATTGAAGTCCACAATTCCCTTCGCAGTTTGCCCTGCATGCAGTCCAGAAATTATGGTAGCTTTAACATTGTATTCCTTCAACATAACGGTTGCTCTCAGAATGTAATACCTTATATCTGAAATAATGATGTTAAATCATAACCTTAGAAACATAGGTTTTCAAAATAAGAAGCACATGAAATAAGGAGATGCAAAGTTATGGCCACTTTATCGCACATACCCTGTAGAGGGAAGGAAATTATCAAGATCAGAGCAGAACTAAATAACATAGAGACTAAAACCACAGTTCAAATGATCAATAAATCCAGAAGCTGGTTCTTTGAAAAGATAAGCAAAATTGACAAGCCTTTAACTAGACACATCAAGAAAAAAAGAGAAAGGACCCAAATAAACAAAATCAGAAATGAGAGGAGAAATCACAACCAATACCACGGAAATACAAAGGATTGTAAGAGATTACTACATACAAATATATGACAAGAAATTTGAAAACCTGGGTGAAATGGACAAATTTCTGAAAATGTATAACCTACTAAAACTGAGTCAAGAGAAAGCAGAAAGCCTAAATAGACCAATGACAACTAGTGAAATTGAAGAGGTAATTAAAAAATTCTCAGCACACAAAAGCCCTGGACCAGATGGATACACAGGTGAATTTTAGCAAACATTTAGGGAAGAACAACTCCTATCCTTCTCAACCTATTCCAAAAAATCCAAGAGGAGAGAGGACTCCCAAACTCTTTCTGTGAGGCCAGTATCATTCTAAATCTCAAACCAAGTCAAGACCCAGCAAAGAAAGAAAACCTCAGGCTAATATCTCTGATGCACATAGATGCTAAAATTCTCAACAAAATATTGGCAAACTGGATCCCGGTTGGTGGCATAATGGATAAGGTGCCACCCTGCGAATCCAAAGGTCACTGGTTTGCTTCCCCAGCCAGGGCACATTAATGAGGTTGCAAGCCAGGTCTCCAGCCAGTTCCGTAGCTGGAGGCAGGTGAAAAGCAACCATACATTGAAAAATTAAAAATAAATAAATAAATAAGTAAATATTGGCAAACTGGATCCAGCAATATATTTAAAAAATCATATACCATGACCAAGTGGGATTCATCCCAGGGATGCAAATATAGTACAATATTTGCAAACCAATAAATGTAATACACCACATAAACAAACTGAAAGACAAAAAACATATGATTATATCAATAGACACTGAAAAAGCATCTGATAAAATACAGCAACACCCTTTTATGATAAAAACACTCAGCAAGATAGGAATACAGGGAGCATATCTCAACATAATAAAGGCCACATACGAGAAACCTACAGTTAACATCATACTCAATGAGCAAAAACTAAAACCCTTTTCCTTAAGATCAGGAGCAAGGCAAGAGTGTCCACTCTCTCCACTTCTATTCAACATAGTTTTGGAACTTCTAGCCACAGTTATCGGATAAGAAAAAGGAATCAAACACATCCGAATTGGAAAGGAGGAAGTAAAATTGTCATTATTTGTAGATGACATACTAGTGTACATAGAAATCCCTATAGACTCCACTCAAAAACTACTCAATCTATTAAGTGAATTAGGCAAAATAGCTGGATACAAAGTCAATATCCAAAAATTAAAGGCATTTTTATACACCAACAAAGAAATACCAGAGAAGCCCTGGCTGGTAGCACAGTGGATAAGACAGCAGCCTGCAAACCCAAAGGTTGCTGGTTCGATTCCCCAGCCAGGGCACATAATCAGGTTGTGAGCCAGGTCTCCAGCCAGGTCCTAGCTGGGGGTGAGTGAGAAGCAACCATACATTGTTGTCTCTCTCCCTCTCTGACTCTCTCCCTTCCCCTATCTCTGAAAATAATAGATAAAATCTTTTTTTTTAAAGTCTTTATTGTGTTGTATTAAAAACACATATTAGGTCTCCTTCCTTAATAAATATTAAGTGCATAATATGTACAGTATTGTTAAAAATAGGGACAATGTTGTACAGCAGATCTAGAACTTACTCATCTTGCATAATTAAGACTTTATTTTCATTGATTAGCAACACTTCTTCCCCTCCCCAACCCTGTTCTGAGACAACCACTATTCTATGCTCTGCTTCCATGAGTTTCACTATTTTAGATACTGCATATAGATGGAGTGAGGAAGTTACTTGGCCTCCTGTAATTGGTTTATTTCACTTAGTATAATGTCCTCAGGATTCATCTGTTGTCACATATGCAGGATTTCCTTCTTTTTATGGCTGATCATTCCATTGTATTTGTAATCTCTATTTTCTTTATCAATTCATCCACTGATGGACATTTAGTCTGTATCCACGTCTTGGCTATTGTAAACAGGAATGCAATGAACAGGGACTGCTAATCCTGCTTTAAGATCCTGATTTTAATTGTTAGAAAACATCCAAATGTAGGATTACTAGTTCTGTTTTTTAATTTTTTAGAGCCTTCAACAGTGTTGCCTAGTGGATGCAATAACTTGCATTCCAACCATCAGGCTTTTGGTGTTTTTGTTTTGCTTTTTGTTTTGTTGTGTTTCTAGTAATAGGCATTCTAACAAGTAGTTATTATGCTTTTGACTTGCATTTCCCTGGTAATTAATGACACTGATCATATTTTCATATGCCTATTGGCCATCAATATGGTATTTTGGGAGAAGTGTCAAGTATAACCAATTTGTAAATCAGGTTATTAGGATTTTTTTTTTTTTTTTTTTTTGGTATTGATGCTGAGTTCCTTATATATTTTGACAATTAACCCTTTACCTGATATATGGTTTATAAGCATTTTCTCTGATTCTGTAGGTTGTCTTTCACTCTGTTGAATGTTGCCCTTGCTGTGCAGAAGTGTTTTAGTTTGATATAGTCCCACGTGTCTATTTTTTGCTTTTTTTACCTCTATTTTTGGTGTCAGTCCAAAAAATCATCCCCAAGGCCAATGTCATAAAGTTATTTCCTATGTTTGTTTTCTATGACTTGATTGTGCTAGGGTTCACATATGTGTCTTTAATTCATTTTTAGTAGAGTTTTATATGTTTAAGGTAAGGGTCTAATTTCATTCTTTTGTATGTGAATATTCTATTTTCCAACACAGTTTGTTAAAGAGATTATCCTTTCCCCATTTTGTAGTCTCAACACCCTTTTCATCACATGTGTAGGGATTGATTTCTGGGTCTGTATTCTGTTCTGTTGGTCTCTATCCTTTTTATACTAGTACCATTCTGCATAGATGTACTTCATCTAAAAATTTGAATTTATTAATTCCAAGTTTCCCTCTTTCCTTCTGATGTCCAAAATATCAAAAATAATAAATTTTATTACCTGGTGTTGGTCATTTATATCTTTTCTTTTTTTATTTTTAACCATTAGGTAATTTTTATCACGTATATGATATAATTATACCACTATTGTCTTTGATTATTTTTGTTATTTTTACTTTTATTTTTCTGTTTATTTTCCTTTTTGCTTATTTTTGTCTTTGAGGACAATATGATCTTCTTTTTCTATCTCTTTGATAGATTATAATGGAAAAAAAAATACATTTGATTGTTCTCTGTCCTATAATATGCATTTCATTGTGACCAAAAGGATAAAAGTATACTCTTGTTAAAAAGTATAGGTATGCCTAATCTTTGTAGAACCTAAAACCAATCACTACTCCAAGGCTCTATCTTATTAATAGTCATTTTTTCTGAGATAATAACTATAAGTACATATGGCATCCCTTATTAATATTAGCCCTCTCTTTATGTGGCAGAAATACAATATGATTTCACTTATATGTAGAATTTAATGAACTGATGTAACAAGCAAAACAGAGACAGACTCACAGATGGAGAGCCAGATGAACACTAATGGAGGGGAGAGTTAAGGGAGTGGAAGAATTAAGCAAAAAGGAGAAAGAACTTATGGACATGAACAACAGTGCAGTAATTGCAGGGCAGAAGAGGGCTCTAGCTGGTGGCACAATGGATAAGGCACTGGCCTGCAAACCCAAAGGTGGCTGTTTGATTCCCAGCCAAGGCACATAACCAGGTTGCAAGCCAGGTCTCCAGCCAGGTCCTTAGCTGGAGGCAGGTGAAAGGCAACCATACATAGATGTCTCTGTCCTTCTCTGCCTCTCTTCCTTTCCCTCTCTCTAAAAATAATAAATTCTTTTTTTTTAAAAGTTTGTGGTAATGGAAAAAATATAATAAAGAAAATAATTTTAAAATATCATTTAGGTATAAGTACTTCTTACCAATACTAAAAAGAAAAAATCACATAATTTATGTGCTCATAGATCTTTGCAAGAGCATACAAAAGTCACTCCTTTATGTAAGTCAAGGAAGAGAGGATGAAACAAAATGTTATGGTTAAGGGTTATAAGGTAATTCACAATGAGAACCATACAGTTATGAACAAATGCTTTGGTTTTGAAAGAACAATTCTTAAGTGCCCCTAAATAATGACCAAAACATACAATGCAAAATGATTAATCATGCTCTGCACTCACCTTTCACTGGGGGATAAATTGATGTTATTGCTGCTGTCTTCTGACACAGACCTATAAAATTGATAAAACTAATTTTAAAATGAGGAAATTTTAAAATCTTAAATGACTATTTGAATAAAGAATACTTTTGAAGAAAATGGTGATTTCTTAAATGAAGTATCTTCTTCAATAAAATAAGATAAAAACAAAATAGATACTGTCTCAATATTAAAGCAAATGTCATCAGCCTCCTTGCTTTGTTACCTCCTCTCATTCTAATTTTACATTTATTCAGCTGTTTATGTTATTATAAGCTCACATTTATCCAGACAGTCCCCCTGATTCTGTTATTCTTAACTTTTCAGGTCAAATTAAGCCAAAACCATTTAGCAGCAATAAAAAAAAATTCAGTTAAATTTTATATATATTTGAACATATTTCTTTCATCCTCTCATTACACATATTCGTGTATGATATTCCTATCAATTTTTGGAAGATAAAACTAGATGTAAATACTTCCGTAGGAATATACAGTGATTTATTAAGGATTTCAATAATGATGTTTAAATATTTGTGTAACTCACACAGGTAGCAGAGTTATACAGCAGAAGCCTGATGGGCCCATTCATATTTGTGTAACTGATTACAAATAACATGGTGATTTCACTAACTAATTTGGTATACCTAAAAAGTTTATAATACTTTGGAAAGCTATTATTATCTCCCCTTTTAGAGAGTTGCAGAGAATAATTTTAAGAACATAAAGATTAAACCACTGTTCAAGATATGCAATATTTTACATGCAATATTTAGGAGTTAAAATTGGGTTTTCTGAGGCTAAATGTAATTCTGTTCCCATTTCAAAATACTACTTCCTGCCTCCTACCCAAGATTGTGAACTGCACATGTAATTTCTAGTTCAGAAATTATTTTCTGATTGATCTCGGAAGATGGCGACAGAGTAGAGAGCAGTGCTGATGGTGTTCTCAAGTACCAAAGCAGCTAGAGGACAGGATAAGGAGCGTGAGACGTCTTCAGGACCCTGGGGATTGGAACGGGCAGCATCCGGACACAGGGGAGCAGAGCCCAGAGGCACAGGAGGCCAGCAGGACAGTAGGTGAGGCGTTCCCGACTGATCAGCGGGCGGCCGAGGTCAGCTCTGGGCAGGGGCGGCTGGAAGTCTCAGCAGTGAAGTGCGGGCGCCAGGGCCCAGAGGGGCGCGTTTGACTGGGGCCAGCTCCGGGCTCCCTGGCGACTGGAAGTCTCAGCAGTGAAGTACGGGCGCCAGGGCAAACGCCATAGGGAACCCGGAATTGAACTCTTGCAGGGGAGGGACTGTGTGAGAGACTCACCCCGGCAACAGGGAGAGGAGGCTCTGTGCGGGGCTAGAGGCGGAGGAGAGGAGTCCTGCGGGAAGCCGGAGCGGGGGAGCGGGAAGTGCATCGGCTGGGCCAGCGAAAGGGCCAAAAACTGTGCTGCTGGGCCACCCGGGAAACAGCAGCTAGAAGCCCCTGCGAGGGGGGAGGCCCAGCCCTGCGCAACCACACAGGCCCCCAGGCTCCGTGGAAACTCCAAACGGCGAGCGGCGAGCTGGAACTAGTAGTGGGGGCAACTGACCCGCCATTGCCGGAGACAAAGGCCGCACCGCCCACACCTGGGAGGGGCTCATCACAGAGGCCGCGTAATGGGCTCCGAGGAGAGCAGGTTGGCTTGGAGGCGTGGTGCTCGCCCCGGAAGGGCGGGACAGTGTAGGCGGACCCTGGACAGTGTTGACAGATAGGCCCGGCCTCCTCCCGGAACTGCGGGGGTGGGGCCAGTCTTCACACAGACCGGCAAAAATGCTGGCTGCCCTGCAGGGGTGCTGGGTGCTCCTCCCAGGCAGGAACCTCCTCCAGGAGTGGGAGGGGGCACCCTGCGGGCTCCAGAACACCGGCAGCCCTAAAACCCAGCCAGGCTGCAGAAGGCCCAGCCTACCTGGGGGTGAACACTCAGAATCAGCCCTGACTGTGACAATCAGAGGCCCTGCCACACACCAAGACCAGCTAGAATATAGACTATAGACTGTAAAGTCCTGACCAAGAAAAAGAGGCAGCCTCAGGAAAGGGATTGCTGCTAATCTCAAGCACCTGAGTTATACCGAGAGCAATATGAACTATTAATCCCCAACATATCCTTTGCAAAAGTTACTTCTCACATATTCTTAACCACCCCCCATACCTCAATCCACCTAAATACCCAAGACCCTCCCCCTACTCTCGAATTAAAGTCTACTCACTCTGTGGCTACAACGCATTCCCAGTCCTCAATCTAAGTATTCTTCCCTTCCCCAGCCACCTAAACCCTCTCTTTATTCTTTTCTTCCTTCCTTTTTTTTTTTTTTTCTAATTTTTTCTTTTCCTTTTCTTCCTGGTAAAGCCCACAGGTTCTGGCTCCACCTGGACCAATCAGAAATCATAAAGGGGGAACAGACAGCTAAAACCTTTCTTTATTAATATTGATTTCTCTTTGCCTTGTGACTTTCTCCCCCCATCCTTTTTTTTTTTTTTTTTTT
>PVIW01005290.1:0-110087 GCA_004026585.1 Noctilio leporinus | reverse complement strand
CAAAACTAACAACAAGCAAAACAGAACCAAGTGTATGAATACAAGGAATAGGCCTGCAGTGGTCAGGGGGAAAGGGGTTGGGGGGAGGGGGGAGACAGAGGCAAAGAAGGGGAGCAGCTTAGACAAGAACCTAGTATAAAGGAACCATGGACATGGACAACAGGTGGGATTGACTTTGGGGGGAAAGGGTGGGTGGGGAGGGGGACAGAGGGGAGCAAAAAGGGATGGATGTAATACAACAACAATAAAATTAAAAAAAAAAAAAAGAAAATGAAGTACCTCAGTTAAAGGTACTTAGTAGTGATGACAAAGAAAACATTATTTAATAAATTATTATGTTATACTTTTGATGCAAATGGCTTTAATAAAAATATTTCTCTTAATTATAAAAATATAATAATATTTTTTTTTTAATAGAGGGGAAACTACCCCTCTTTTTTGGTACTAGTTCTTGGTTTTGTATAACATGGATTTGCATAACATGGCATTTTTTTCAGGAACCTGACAACCGTGTTATATGGGAGTTACTTTATTTCACACTCTTGACCACCTCACTGCAATGTCCTGCTTTAGAAGACAGTGAGGCAGTTCACAGCCCCGTGAGCCTGCCTGATTGGCCTGTTTCTGCGTGACACTGGTTACTGGAGGGGGCAGCACTTGAGGAGGATTGTGCAGAACCCCTTGGCTACTCTCTTGGGGCACAGAGTGTCCCCCTAAAATTCTTGGCCACCCAGAGGAAATAAATTAAGATGAGATCATACTGGATTAGGGAGGACAGGCTGTAATTCCCATGACTGGTGACATTATGTCACCTCCTAGTGAAGACAAGGGCAGAAGGAGTGATGCCACTAAAGCCAAGGATGCCTTTAGTGGCAGCGACCACCAGGAAATTTATCATCATCTCTCCCCCACCCCCCATTTCTAGCCATTTCACACACAACATCCACTGAGAGCACTTCTAAGATGTGTCTGGGATCTGACCAGTTGTGGCTGCCTCCATGTCTGTTGACCTCATCAGGGCCATAAGTCAGCTTTTATAAGCTATTGTGATAGTTTCTTAATTTGTCTCTTTGCCTTCACTCTTGGCACTTTATGATCCATCCTGTGCACAGTGGCCAGTGTGATTGTCAACAAATTTAAATCTGCTCTGGTCCCTCCCCTTCTTAAAGCCCTATAAAGACTTCCCATAGCAATCAAGATAAAATGCGATCTTGATCTTTTGTTCCTGTTCACACGGTCCACTTTCTATAATCTGGCATCTGTCTACATTTCCAATTTCACCTTACATGGTCCCTGCTCATCCAACCACATTCCAGCCACATCTACTTTCTTCCTGCATGGAACTCTTTATTTTCTCTGCTTGGAGTATTCTTCCTTTCAGATCTTCACTTAATCTGTATCTTACTGTCATGCACACCTACTAAATTTAAATATTATCTTCTTGGAGAAACAGCCTCAGGTCTCTCAATTCGAAATCTCCTTGATTTATCACATCAGGTCTCAACAGAGCACTTGGTCACCATCTGACATTTTTCCTGTTTATTCCTGTGCTTGTTTCTTTCCGGTACTAATGTAAGCCCCATGAGAGCAGGTACTGTTAGCCCTGTTCTCTGTGGAAAACAAATTATGAGAACATGGCTTGAGACAGAGTGGCTACTCAGTAAATATTTGTCAAATAAATGAAAACAATGTGGAGCTGAAGAAATTACTGTCATAAAAGAGATTTCCAGGATCACCAAATCGCAGGGCAGCCTCCCTTTTTCCTATTACTGAGATGTCCTCTGTAACCCTCAAGTGACCAGTGGCCATTATTATTCCATCCCCCAGTTTTAGACTATGCTCATTCTTTTATCACCCTGAATGTTTCAGTATTCAACCCTAATATGGGTGAGTTATCAGTGTTGTCAGGTTACCTATTTTTTTGTCTGCTTCAAATATGTAAATACACAACTGGCAGTATGTGGTAGATCCTAAGCAGTTGGGCAAAAAAACTTAGCTTGACTGTTTAATGATGCCTGAAATTTCTTTACCTAGTCAAGCTTTTCATTCTAAGTCAGAGAACAAGTTTAAAGATAAGAGGCTTGGAAGGAGGCTCCCGTGGGCAACTGGCATTTAGTGATGGAAAGGTGGGGCAGGGGCAATCACCTTTAAGGGAAAGGGCTAAAGATCAGTTTCTGCCTGTTGGTTCTTTTGTGATCTTTATTCCACTGTAGAATTGAAAATGTGGATCATAGAAGCTTATAATTCTGAATTGTTGGCAAAAAAAACTTGTAATACTCCATTACGCATTATACTGCTTAGTAAACCCCTCCTTCCCTTGTTTTGGTTAATTTTCACTCTTCCCTTTTCCATATAGATCTTTTCTTCATTTTCTCCAAGTCTTGATATTTCCCTTTATCCTATAAATTTTCTTAGGCTGTTTCTTATGTGTGGAAAACATATTTCTCTTAGGCTTTTCTCAGCAAAATCCCTCTCCTGCAATTTTTTTTTTTTCAGAATTATGTTTTACCAAATCTTTTGAATCCAGTTCCTTAGTAAAATTTTCCCCTTAAAAGGGAAGCCATGAAAGAGGGCTTAGGAAAGAAGAGAAATGAGGCTGAAAGCCACTAATATCTATTTGTGAAATCTGCTTTTTCTTCATCTCACATTTCTGACTTGCTTATTTGGTCTGTTTCCTATCCCTTTGATGTTCTCAAAAGTACCTGTGAATAACAAGAACACCTGCTTTGTGGTAGTTTTCTAAATGGTATTCCACTTACTTTAGTGTATTTTTTTTACGATGATAAAATATCCACAGTGTCCTGATTTAATATCTATTTTCAGTCAGAGACACAGAGTTAATGTTAATTCAAGTGTTCAAAACATAGAGCAAAAAGCCTAAGATACAGATCTAAATTTAGTAGCATCCCTACACTGTACTCCAAATTGAAATTCAGGCCATATTTTATGGGAGAGCCTCTATTTTATATGTATGTAAAGGAAAAAAGCAAGGTGAGAGTTGTACTGGGGCTCTAAAATAAAAAATAGATGAGGCACATAGATTTACTTTGTAAAACATATTTGTACACAAATATGTAGTAATAATGCATTATACTGACAGTTGATGTTCTTTCCCTTTAGACTAGATGATTATTTTAATCTTTCAGAGAAAAGATATTTGAATTGCCTCCTTAGTAGAAGAGCAGGGAAGGGAAGAGCAGGAAAAGCTAACTTCTCTGTGGCTGTGATTGAGGGTGGTCACTATATGCTGAAGAAAATGGGTGGAGAATCTACTTGCTTATTTCCAGAATATGTTCTGAATACTATTTTATTATCTTAATCTTTATTTCCTCATTATGAATAAGCCAGTTAAGATGATATATGTCTATGTCCTGTTCTCAGAAAAGTATTTACTCCCTAAAGAATGTGTGATGAATCATTCATGTTGTTAATTGAATTAATTAGAAGTGTCTGATATATATTGCAAAAGTTACTGAGGATTTCAGGAGTTTAAAATCTTTGTTTCCTTGCTGTTGATTAAACCCTAACATCTCTTAGAAGAAAGAAATCCAGAAATGTTATACTTACTTTAGATGTGGGCAAACTAAGGCCAGGGTAATTTACAACTAGAATTACTCAGTGGTTAAATGTTTAAGAACCAGGTCTCCTGGGAAAGAAACCCCCAAACACCGATATGTAGCATTTGCCCCTTGTTATGGTGTAAAAAGTTGGGGAAGGGAGGCCCATAATTGGTTCTTGCAACAGCAGCTCAGTGCCTACTATCTCATGGCATGGAGTGCAGTACCTCTAAGATTGCATTTCACCCCTCTTCTAGGTTATTTTGAATGAAGTTATAGTAGCCAAGAGCCTAAGGAAAAAAAGGAAGAACTCGCAGTATGGATATGGTGTATGGTAGTTTCTCATGGAACACAAAGAGGAAATGACCCACTGGGCCTCATGATGTATAGGGACAATATAATCTCTGGGGCTTGTGGAGAATAGGACCAATAAAATGGTTCTGGTCCAGTCAAGGTAGCATAGAGTATATAAAACCAGATGGTGTCACTCATGTCAACCAAGATGGCTGCCAGTCAGCTTGACACTTTGGTTCTAAAGGGAAGCTACCTAAGTCATAGCAAACATATCTAGCAAGGAGACAAACAAGATATCTGCGTACATGATCAGAACAGACATGTCTGCTGAGCAGGACCACTCATCAAGAGGCTCCTGGAGAAATTCCCCACTTGCCAGCAGGGGTGTCAAGACATTTATCAAGAGACCCAGAAGATCTCTGAGGCAGGTTCCAGGCCACTGCTGAGAAGCAGAGCCCCACACACCAGGGAGCTGCCCCATGCCACACTGATCTCCCTGGGCATCGGCCACTGGAAGCTCTGCCCTGTGGACTGAGGACTCTGTCCACCCTGCTGCCCATCTGGCTCCGGAGATCCTTCCCTGCAAGATGCTGACAACTCCTCTGCCCACTGCGCTGTCTTCTAGACCCACAGACTGAGACTCTGGAACTCGGGTTTGTTATCCCTCAATTCTCTCATGTGATGTTATTACTGATTGCGTCTAAAAGCTGAATGATCCTCCATTAATAAAATCTGAACGCATAGCTCCCTGTTATTTCTGGGTGCTGGTGTCACCTGTAGGACTGCTGGCTGTACAGAAAGCTCAGTACTTCTGTTTCTTAAGCCTGGATTAGATGACCTGAGCAAGGACTGAAGGCTGACTCATTGTAAAGACATATGCTCATGACGTTTTCAGCAATGGAATTTGAGGGTTGTTGTCATTTACTTGCTTCAGTTCCTAATACTTCTTAATCCTACCGTATAAGTTCAGTGTTCACATTCCAAAGAAAAGTCATCTGATTGGCCCAGTTTCAGTACATTATCCAGGGCAGGGGTGTTCATGGCATAAATGCAGCTGTTGGGGTTTCACCCTCATGGACAGAAGCAGTTTGTGAAGAAGCAGGAACCACAGTGCCTTTCAGTTAGGAATTAGGCATCTAATATGTGTTTGTGTTGGGTTGTCCACCGCCCCTGCACTCTTTTCCAGACAATACGGTGTTAACATGTCCTTCCTACTTGAGTTGAGACTTCTCAGGATCTTGTGTTTTTTGCCGAAATTGTCAATATAACCTGCAGTATACAATGATCAGGGAAGAGGAGAAAAGAAACAGAGAACTGCTATTTTAAAAGGGGAAAGAAAATTTAAAAAGAGGCTTTCAGTTAAACATGTAGATTGGTTACATATGCACAATGTTGCCACTTCCGAAAACCACTAAGATGACAATTACAGAGATTTTGAAAAGTCAAAGGCTCATTAGGATAAAAAGAATAAGACTAGCAAGAATCGGAACATAATTTTGGAAGCTAGAAAGGAAATGGGGGAGTGGTAACTGAATTAGCAATACAGAGGAAATTGAAATGTGGGCAGGAAGGGGAAGGCCAGACATATCATTGAAGTCCAGAAATCAAAGTTTTTGGAAATGGAAAGTACCATATATCTGAAAATCTGAATCTGCACGGGGCTGAGGAGAAAGAATGTTTGTAAGTATTTGTTAGAAGCAGTTACCCTAGGTCCTCTTCCTGCTTCCATTTCAATCTTGGTTCTAACTTTCCTCGCAGGTGGATGACTAAAACAGTACTCCGTGGGGAGTCTGAAACAGAGGAAATCCAGGCTCCTGCCTCCCCAGAACAGGTTCTCCTGTGCCCTCCCTCCCTCTGTCTCTCTGTCTCTCTGTCTCTCTGTCTCTCTGTCTCTCTCAAAGCTGGTACTGCCCTCCTTCCTTGAATCTCATGATTTCACCTGGAAGAAGCTGCCCTTTAACCTAGCAGAGCCTGGCACAAGTGCAGGGAGGGTTGGGATCGGGTACAAGACCCTAGATGGCAATTCCCAATGTATCTGCCAGCAGCTCTGCAGAATCTTTCACCTTCTTTCTATCCAGCACAGAAGTGCCATAAGTTTATGTGTTTGGTGGGGTGGTGAGGGGTGTGAGGCGGGGGAGGTTCTGTTGTAGGTTGTGCCTTGCTTTCTTCTTTAAATTTAATTTTATTGTTATTTTAGTACATCCATCCCCCGTTTCCTTCCCTCTACTTTCTTATTATTGACAATAATTTTATTTTTCTTTGGGAATTAAAAACAAACAAACAAACAAGGAATCTGAGGTAAAGGTGGGTTTCTCTGGGCAAATTTTGTTGTGCTTTTCCAGATCCCTAGGAGTTGCTGCCCACCTACTTTAAGTCAGTGTTTCTCAAAGAACATGCTGTTAGCATCTTGGGTGGAGTATTTCTTCCTCATGGAGGTTTTGCACCCCTGTTGCTACCTGCCTAGGGTGCTCACAGTAATGGTGAGAACCCCCAAAAATCCATCAACAATTTCTAATAGTCTTCTTTCAGGTGATATCCTCACTGGATGAAAATCCCTATTCTAAATAAAAATTTTGTCTTGAAGCTTACTGGGTGTCCCAGGTAGCTTGAATTAGGGCTTTACATCATCTCAGGGACCCACTGTTAGATATGAATTATCAGGAGCCTTTTCCTCCTATAATCTGCCCAGAGCCAATGGCTGAGACAGTGGATGGTCCCTGCAGTACTCCAAATGCAGTTTCTTTTTTGTTTCGCCCCATGGTAGGGTGTAACTTTTTGGAATCTTATCTTCATCTAGACCATCATCTATTAGACCCCCACCAGGGCCAACTCTGGACATTATGTTCTGTTCCCTGTATCCCAGCTGAGATGGTGAACCTTAAAACTCAAGCGCGTCTGTTTAGGGAGACAGACCCCAGAACAAAAGCTGAATCTGGTGCTCTTCTGACCTCAGTGTCTGGTTCAGAATTTATTTCTTATTTTTTTATAGTTTATCCAAGGTTTCTAATCATTTTCAGAGGCTGGCAATCTAACTTACTCATGGAAATCCCTTAAAGGAATCAGTAGTTACAAATTTCCTAGCTTGATTAGTAAAAAAACAATTATAAAACTAAGTACCTTTCTGATAAGGCAAAGAGAAACCATGGGATTTGGTAATAACACAAATAGCTTGGTATAATGAAAAAAACCAGAGTGTGGAAGCTAAGTGGACTTGTGTTAGAATCTCTGGTATAGCTTTGGGTAAGTTACTTAAAATGTCTTCACAGCTAAGTTTCTTCCTGTGTAAAATGGGACAAAATAATACAGGGTGGCAGAGAGGATTAAAGAGATAGCATATGTTAGTCATTGTCCGTCCCTTCTTCTCTACTTCAGTTATTAGGGCTCTTCAATCCTGTTACCCATGCTCCTTTAAAAGAAAAAAAAAATTCTTGTCCTTTTGTCCTTGCACTGGGACTCACAATGAGAGTGGGACACACCCAAATTAAATTTGAATTAAATTTCTAAATAAAAGCTCAGGGAGCAAGCTAAAGTCTATCCTCAGAGATTGAACTTTAAATTTCTTTTCTATGTATTAAAATTTTTTATTTACAGTTTTTATTGTTAGGCACTCCAAATTTAAGCTCAGCTGTAGAACTTAGATTCTTCAGATAAGCCCCAGTTGTAAGGAAACAGACCACTTTCCACATTTCAAGTACTCAACATATTTCCTCAGATGTGTTCCACAGTGGATATGACTGGCTAGTTAAGAAAATTTTCTTAAAATATAATCACAGATAATGCTACCAGGACTGCCTTCTATGTCCATTAAACTATGTCAGAAATAGACATATCCAGTTTGCTCTTACAGGATCAAAGTAAGGAAAGTTCAGGACTCCAGAAATCAGACATGTGCTGATCAGAAATGGAAAAATGTTGGAATGGACTGAGTAGACAGAGAAGCTCTTGGTTTTGGTTGGAGTTGTAATAAGCCATTGAGAACAATTTTTAAAACTTCCAATGTGGACCCAGAACATGCCCATTTAACTTCTATAACTTACCAGAGAGAGAGAGAAAACCGAATGTGTGGTGATGCTGCTCTGCTCCACTAAAGAGCATGTACTCCTAAGTGAGAATGAACCCCATGTCAATCCCTGGGGACCCTGCTTGCCTGGTCATCTCACACCACTAAAAAATAATTCTTGTTTTATGGGTATATGTTATTCACACAAAATGGCCCTTAGATGCAAGCCAGTAACATCACTTGGAGTGGAGCTGACGGAATGGCAATTTGTGGTAAAAAGAGAAGGGATCTGGCTGTGTTGGGCTTGGGAGAGAGAGAATATCTGCCTTCATCTGAGTGATCATCAAGGGTAACTTTTTTCCAAGTAGGCTGTCTTTAGAATCTAACCTGGTATAATGCAACTCTACTATGATTAAAACGTATATGCTTCATGCAATAAGCAATATGCTAACACTTGGACTAGTAACAGTGAATGCGTTTTTATATTACATTAGGAGCTGTAAAAGATTAAACATAATTTGGATGAAATTAACCAACGGCTGAAGCAATCTACCCTCAAAATGGTATGAAAACCCACTTTTCTTTCCGAATCTCGATCAAGGTGCAAAAGTGTTTATCCCATACTGAGGAAATTACTGAGCTACTATAAAATAAATGTTGATGCATCTAATTGTAGCCCCTCAGAGGTAATGCTCTAAAAATTATGTGAAATCTCACAAATAGAGATTCAGAATCAGAATTTTTCAGGGCTAGGTAAATACCATCCAGGGGGTGGAGCAGGGAATTTTCTACTTTTTATCATTCAGCAGACAACTATGCTTAGACTTGGTGAGCTCCCAGTGGCACCAAAGAGAGCCAAGTCATTGTTTCTGTGGGCTATTCTGTCCAGGTTGTAGTAGATTGGACACCATGGCTATACAGAATTATCCTTCTAGGAGGTCCTGATTGAAAACAATGAGTATGTACTTTAGTACTAAATCCTAATAGAATCAATGCAAAATATTAAGCATTGAGTAAATGCCAAAGGTTCTACAGCAATTTGTTTGAAAGAATGTATTCCACAGAACTATAAAAATCAGAAATAACCATCTGTTTCAATATCATGGCATCATGTTGTTGGTCAGCTGTAAAATGATCATACTGTTTTTGATGAACACCATTTAGGCTAACCCAAACATATGAAACACTAATGACAATTTAATTCAACACTTATTGTGTGTCTAAAATGTAAACAACTTCATAGAAGACAGCAGAAGAAAGACTGGGAACAAGAGTTCCTGTTTTCAAAGTGTTGGCTGGCCAGCAAAAGAGAAAGTAATGCATACAGATGGCTTTCATAGAAGGTGTGATGGGGTTATTTATTTAAGACATTTATTGAACACCTGTTATATGCCTCACTATGCATAGAGCAGCAAACACAGATATAAGGGACGAAGTCCCTGCTTTCAAGGAGGTGATGGTAGGGTTGCATGGGGAATGGGTGGAGACAAGACTAAAAAGAGTTACAATACACTGTCCTAAGTGTTGTAGTAGAGGAAAAAATTACAGTATGCTGAGTCAGAAGGCAGGATGATCCTACTCTATTTTCCTTTGGGGACATTGGGAAAGTCTACCCCAAAAGTGGACATTGGTTGAGTTTTTCAAGATTGAGCATAATTAGTCATCTAAAAAAGAAGTAATGTGGTACAAGGATATGATAGAAGAGAAAACCAACAGAGCAAAGTATCACATTGACAAATCACAGACAGGAGAGAGAATGATGTATTCAAAGATCTGCAAATATATTCAGTGTGCCAATGCCCAGGGTGGGGCCCATGTAGCAAGATGAGCTGGAAATATAAGCAAGAACCAAACCATGAAGCTCTGTCTGTCTACTTGACAAACCTGGATTTCATTCTCAAGGTGGATTTTAATCTTGTCACCAAGATGAGTAAGTGTTTATTTTTAGAAAGATAGCTTTGGCAGTGGAGCAGAGAATGGCTAGGAGGGAGGGCAAAGTTGGAGATGGAGGTTAATCAGAAGGTTGCTGCAGTGGTCCAGGGAAGAAATGAGGGTCTGAGCTAAGGCATAGTCAGCGGAGATAAATGTGAGCTCAATTAGGGGAGGGAGAACCCTTAGGACCTACGCATTGATAGGGTACATGCTCCAGTGATAGGGGTGCTATTCCCTCTGATGGAGACCTCAGGAGGGACACGTTAAACAGGCAGAATATGAACTTGGCTTTAAACCTGGGGTGTTTGAGATGTCTCAGGGACAAACAAGTAGTTATGTCCTCAGGAGGTAGCTAGCTCTATAAAAGTTTCCTCCCTTTATCAGTGGGCGAGGCTTTTTGATCCGGGATTGAACCAGCAACCTTGGTGTATCAGGATGATGCTCCAAACAACTGAGCTACCCAGCTCGGGCACCTCTTACTGAATCTTTGGTCAAGAGTTAACCAAAACTAAAATGACTGATTATGTAGGGAAAAAGAACAATTAAAAAAATCACATACCAAACACATGGGTAAGTTTTCGCTTCTGACCTCAAGGGTGTAGCCTTTAGCAGACTAATGCCTCAGTGAGAGCAACTGAAAAAGCTGCATACATTGAAAAAAAGATTCTGCCGGAAGGCTTCAGGCCTGGCTAAAACATGTTGGTCTCACGGGGCCAAGCTCCAGGAGAGAAGGGAGCTTACTGGGTTAGATTTCTGCCAAGGCCTAGGATTGAGGGGCTAAAATCTCAGAGAGAAAGAAGATGAAAGCTGGTAGAGAAAGTATTCTCCCCCACCTCCTTTCCCTTAAAGACCACCCAGAGGAGGTGCAGTTTACCACAGTCCCGGGGAGGGCCCAGGATGCACAAGTTCACTTGCAGCCCACCTCCCCAGTTTCACTCCCCACATCCTCATTCCTGCGCCTCAAAACGGTGACTCCGAATGAAGTAATAGCTCATGAGCCCTCTGCCTGGGGCTATGCTCAGTACTAAAGGTAGATTCAAAAGAAATAAACAGAAACGAAAACATGTCCAAGATATTGGTGAGAGCTAATTAAGAAACATAATGGAAAAAAGCACCCCAGATGTTTTATGATGTTGTATTTTCATTATCAGCTCAAAATATTTTCTCACTTCCATTGGGATTTCTCCTTTGGAAATATAGGTTAATATATGTGAAGTGCTTAAAACATACATGGTAAGCACCACATAAGTGCTAGCTTTTATTATTGAAAAGCAGAGGTACATACCCACACTACTGTATATCTATACCCATACAAATATGCAGCATTAGGAGCGAAACACAACTTTCACAATATATACGACAGATCAAATAATTATAAGAACTGAACACCAGTTAGCATTTATGGAGTGTGCTATACATGGTCTCTGGTCAATATTTTACAAATGAGGAAACTGAGGCACAGTATTAGGTCCAGGTCATACAGTTGGAAAACGATGAAGCCTAATTTTAAACACAGGCAATCTTAATATATAAAGAGCTTCTGAATTATGGTCCAGTTGGCATAATGAGAAACTAGTAATCAGTTTTCCTCATCAAACCCTACTCAAATAAAATAAGAAATATCTGAGGTAAATCCGTGAGATACTGCAAAACCAGTGGGAGTGCCAACGGCATAATAAAACAAAATTCTGGAGTGGAGAAAGCACTTGGTAATCAATGGCTGATAAGTGCTAACAGAGCTGAGAAACTACAACCTCACCACCGCGTAACTTGAGCTCCAAAGTTTAGCAAGAATGGGAAAAAGCACTGGCTCCAGTAGCTGCCAGGTGCTGCACATGCAATGGCTCTACCGCCAGAGAGGAGCTGCCTCTCTGGCATTGATGCCCAGGCTGCTGAAAAGTGAAAGTTCCCTGAGCATTCAGGTTCCCAAGGCCGTCATGAGGGGTGCGGAGATTTCACGTCACAAACAGGGAAAGCCAGTATATGCCGCCGCCCATCTTTAGATAACTACATAGTTTTGGGGGAACGCCAAGATCAAGGGCCTATCTCAGCAAGCACAGCTAGCAGCTGCTGAGGATTTTGAAGTTCAAGGTGACGCCATCTGCAACATTCAAGAAAAATACGGACTCTGACTACTTAGGAGAGTGAAGAGGGGAAGCTGGTGAAACAGGTGGACATTGAGGACGGAGAACTGGTCATGTCACAAACAAATGTGTAAGGAGCTAAGGCAGCTGGAATAGCAGTAATGACACCATAAATGCCATTAGGGAATTAGCAAGGTAGCCACTTCTGAAAATGAGAACTCTTGTTTATTTTTGGGTTTTAAAAGAGTGACAGCAGCTAAGTTTTAAATTTGCGGTGTTTATCATTGATAATGTTATGGCTTCTGTTTCATACTTCTTGGCCCATCGGTACCACTTTAAAGGAAATAATCCGAAAAATAAAAAGAAATATTTCCGTATTGATGCTTATACAAACATTAATACTTGCCTTGGCCCTCTCCTTTTCTCATAAAACAACACTAACAAAACAAACAAAACAAAAGTCATACACACAAAACCAAACAGAAAAAAGGGGCAATAACCTAAATGTCCTAGGAGAGAATAAATACATGATATGGCTGTGTAATAGTTGCCAATCTCACCATTAAAAAGTATATTTTAGAAGGATATGAAACAAATGATCAAAATACTCTTGCCCATGGACTAGAATTTCCTTAGCAGAGCCATAATGTTTGAGAAGACTAGAGGGTTTAGTTAATTAACCGAAAATAAAAATCTAAGTATGCGTTCCTAAGGACTAGCTGGTGGAGAAGGCTTCTTATTATGTTAATGGTGTCCTTGGTTCTTAGGTCCCCTTCTATAGATAATGGTCAGTCTCTCTTCTCTGGCTCTCACCCATGTACCCCACCCACCCTGGGCCCATTTTAAGGTTTCCTTCCCTTTATCTTCACTGGCATCTACAGCAGGTCAATCGGTACTGCCCAGTTGGCCCCCCAGGTAGAGCGCCAAGGGCTGGGGAAGGCATCTCTGATTCACCTGGCTCATCAGAGAGGGGCAAACAAAAACAAAGTAAAAAAGGAAGCACTTGCACAACATATATATGGTCCCCTCTTAGGAGAGACAACTCCTTGATTGTGCCAACAGAGGCTGTGGCTCTTTTCCTCCTCCCACCTGACACCCCCCCTCCCCTGCTCCCCATGGAAGGGGCTTTTGCAGTGGAGAAAGAAGCTTCCTGGCTACAAAACCGAGTTTGTTATTCCAGGAAGGTAGAATCAGGAATCACCATTTGCTTATTCTGTTTTCTGTATTTTAAAAAGCCCAACAAATAGCACATACATAGGGGAGGAGAAGATAATTTCCCCTCCAGCTTTTTAATTTCTTCACTGAGATACCCCTGTCATTAAAAAGATTAACAGAAGAAAAGCAAGCAGATGTTGAAGAACATGTATACCTCATGCACATGTGGGAGTTACTCAGGAATAACTGGGTAACTGCGGAAAATGGCCCGAGCCAGCAAGGCTTCTTCAGCTAAAGACAAAAGGAAGATGTTGGGGGAGGGGCAGCTATGGAAGGTGGCCAGGAAAAGCTCAGTAGACAAGGGTATTATGCAGATTTAGGGCATTACCTTTTCCACTGATGAGAGTTTCTAGAGATTTAGTTACCTTTCTGTTCCTGGCCCAGAGAGGATGACAAATGGAGATTTGCTTATAAATGTAAAGCCCAGTTACAAACAGTAACTTGATTTTCAGAGTTTTTCTTGTATCTGAAAAATAATCAGCTCAATATAACCCTTATGCCAGAGGCAATGTGGGGTGCTGTATTCTGCTTTTTTCATGTACAAATGATAATATTTGAAAACATTAAATCAATGTCATATTGAAGATTTTCTTTTCCTCTAAGAGTTGCTAACATGATCTCTGACAATTGAGGATTCCTTCTGCGTGTTCTTGTTTATTTATTTTTCATTTTATGAAAGATTTTATTTATTATTTTTAGAGTGATGGGAAGGGAGGGAGGAAGAAAGGGAGAGAAGCATCAATGTATGGTTGCCTGTCAACTGCCTCCAGCTACGGACCTGGCTGGAGACCTGGCTTGCAACCTGGTTATGTGCCCTGGCTGGGGAATCAAACCAGTGACCTTTGGGTTTCAGGCTGGTGCCTATTCACTGGGCCACCAGCCAGGGCTTGTTCTCGGTTTTAAAACCCACTTTATTAGGATAACATTTTCCTATACCAGTCAAGTTATTTTCTTATCACCACCATCTCTGGGTATCATTTTCATTACTGTCATCAAAATATTTATTGTTTAGCCCTGCCTGGTGTGGCTCAGTGGATTGAGTGCCAGCTTGATGGTTTGATTCCCAGTCAGGGCACATACCTGGCTTGTGGGTAAGGTCCCCAGCTGGGGATGTGCTAGAGGCAACCATAGATTGATATTTCTCTCCCTTTCTCTTTCTCTTCCTTTCTCTCTAAAAGTAAATAAAAAATCTTTTTGAAAAAGCCCTATCTTTATTAAAATGTTTGTTTAGCACATGGATTTCAGCATCAATTATATAAGCATGTCCTGTTATTTTAGAAGTTTTAAAATCTAAGATAACTGGGAGTGTTTCACTTTTCAAGTATAATTTTTAGCTTCCATAAAGGTAATCTTAAAACCAAAATATCCTTTAAAATCAGGGGAAAGTCTGTTCAGTAAGCATTAGGAAAGATGAAAAACAAGCTGAAAGGAAGGGACTCTCTACTGTTATGCTTTACCTCTTGCACATGAATGACTTTTAATATATTTTAAATTAGCTTTTTATTCTGAGCATATGTTCTGGCATATGCATAGCTGTCCAATTGTTGGTGGCAATATGGGCTTTTGGTTCTTGACTTTGTGCAGGAAAGATTCATAATATAAGACCAGGTGGTTTTGAGAGTATGTTTACTAAAGCTGGGGACAGAGGAACAAAGGCTGGGCTTAGGATAAAAGAGACAGGATCAGAGCAACTGGAGTGAGCTTGGGTGGAGTGGAGTTGCCTAGGCCCTTTAGGAAGGTGAGGAGGAGAGGAGCTAGGGGCTGAGCTGGCCCTTTAGAAGGAATGTCACAGAGGCAGAAGAAGTGAGCCAGTTGGGCTGTGTGGACTCAGGAAACAAGTTACTTGGGAAGAAGCAGGGACTTAAGAGAAAGGAAGTCAAGATACATGCTTTAGGAAAGAAGGACCAGAGTGTGAGAGAAAGGGATGGGGAGGGGCAGAGGGAGACTTGAGTAGAATATTCATCAGCTTTGTAGGTGTGTCCTTTCAGGTCGTGGTCTCTGCTGATTGGTTGGCACTAGAGTAGCAGGTCATTGGTCATTGCATTTGGTACCAGTGTCAGCCACGGTGTCGCTTCATCTGCTTTTGCAGTTGTTCTGGACTTGGGGCTAATTCGATGCTGATCAGAACCTTGTTGTCTTAATGCTTAAGAGAATGGTCTTGCACAGGAGAAGGGGACAGGTGAGTTGGGAGCTGAGTGGGGCCTGTTTGAATCAGCTGCCTGTCTCAGTATCCCCATTCCAGTTGCCAAGGGCTTTTCCCAGCTTCCTGTTATCCTGCCTCACACTTATTCTTTGGACATACTCCTTTTCACCTGAATTTTTTTTCTTTTAAGATTAAAAAAGCCCACTCTACTATTTAACTTCTCTTTTTATTTTTTACTCCTGAAACTTTTGGGGGGTGCTGTCCATCATTTCCTTTTCAAGGTTGTTTTAAAAATTTTGACTATTTCTCCTGTTACTACAGGAGACTGTTACTATTAGTTAGGGTGGGTGCTGTCTACCTTGGCACCATTGAAGTTTTGCCAGACAAATATTTATTGTGGGGGGCTGATCTGTGTATCCTAAGATCTTCAGCAGCATTCCTGTCCTGAACCCAGCTCCATTCCAGAAGCACCACCCACTACTTGTGACAAGCAAAACATGTCTCTAGACGTGGACAGCTGTCCCCCGAACTGAGGAGTGGGGACTGGGAGTGGGCAAAGCTGTTCCCTTTTGAGAACCACAGAGCTAGAAGGAGTTTTTGGTTTATGTATCCATTTTCAGTCATAATTTATAAATGAATTATCCTCTGAGACAGTAAAGCAGGATATTGTTTTCAGACGGTACACAGATGAAAGCCTAGAAAATATCACACTTACTGAACTCAGTGCCCCTTCACTCCTATTATTTTCTCCTGCCAGTGGCATCAAAAACAATTTTGAAGGAGGATGGCTGTGATACTTCATGCTATCAATCTCAACAGGCCAGACATGTAACACTCCTACTCCCCCATCCTCACTTTCTCTGCAGCTCAGGAATGGAAGTGTAAAAATAAGATGAAGTTCAAGATTACCTCTGTTACAAACAAGGCAACAGGCCCCAAATGGAGTTGCTTATGCTCAGCCCCACACTACCAAATTGAGATTTAATTACAGTTTCTCTCCCAGAAATGGAATCTTAAGCTGGCCAATCCGAAATCACCTGATAAACTCTTGTTAGGAAACCTGACAGTTCCCTGCCATCCCCTAAAGAAGCGATTTTCAACCTTTTTCAGGTAATGGCACACATAAATTACTAAAATTCTGCAGCACAGCAAAAAGTTTATCTTTTGCTGCCTAACAACCACAAAAGGGCTATAATTTTGATTCATTCATACCAGCTGGCTATTGTGTTGGCTGTGGTTATTTTTAATTTGACAATCTAAGGAAAAAAGGGTCACTGCCCCTGATCACATAATCAGGTATTACGCTTTCTAAAAATTCTCACAGCACACCAGCATGCCTGCTATGGCACACCACAACGGTTGAAAATTGCTGCCCTAAGGGAAGGTAACCTTGTAAAAACCAACCCCAATTTTTGCCTGCTGAAACTTCCTTGTTCCCATTCCTTCTGCCTATAAAAGTCTTTTACCTTGTCTAGCTAGCTCTTCTCCTTTCTTTTTGCTAGATTGAATGCTGCCTGACTTGGATTTTTACCTAAACTCTTAAAAATGTTAATATGCATCAGTTTATCTT
Source organism: Noctilio leporinus (assembly GCA_004026585.1). Lineage (NCBI taxonomy): Eukaryota > Metazoa > Chordata > Mammalia > Chiroptera > Noctilionidae > Noctilio > Noctilio leporinus. The sequence continues at coordinate 93,292 of PVIW01005290.1, read as the reverse complement.
TTAACAGTGAGCTCTCATGTTCATTGCAGCATTCTTCACAATAGCCAATATATGGAAACCACCTAGTGTCCATCAATGGGTGAAGGGTTGAAGAAAATGTGGTCTATATATGCAATGAAATATTTAGCCTTAAAAAAAGAAACCCTGTCTTTTGCAACAACATGGATGAAACTTGAGGACATTTTATTAAGTGAAAAAGTCAGACAGAGAAAGATCTCACTTCTATGTGGGATCTAAAGAAGTTGAACTCACAGAAGCAGACGATAGAAGAGAGGTTAAAAAACTGAGTTTTTTGTTGTTTTGTTTTTAACCTGGAGAAGCTACAGGTGATTACCTTAGCCACCTTTAGCAGTACAGGTTTCTTTATTATCAATAATATTATTTATTAAAGATTTTATTCATTATTTTCAGAGAGAAGGGCAGGGAGGGAGGAAAAAAGGGAGAGAAGTATCAATGTATGGTTGCCTTTCACCTGTCTCCAGCTATGGACCTGGCTTGCTATCTGGTTATGTGCCCCGATTGAGGAATTGAATCAGCAACCTTCGGGTTCACAGGCTGGTGAAGATGTTTTAATTATATTGACATTGGCTTGATACTTTAGGGACAGACCTCATCTATACTCACTTAACCCACTTTTGTTGAGCTATTACTAATGTAAACCATCATAGTAAATGCTTCAGAGAAAAGGTTCATGAAACAGATAGACTTTAGCTCCAAGTAGCTTATAATCTAGCACATGGACAGGGTAAGGGGAACCCAGGTAAGTGCATACCATACCAGAATGCAAGGTACATTATGATGAAGGATACAAAAATCACATTTAATGTTTGAATTCAGTGGAGAAAACAGATGATTTTCAGCTGAGGGGAATCAAGGCCAGCTATACTTGTGATCCTTCTAAAGCTTGGGTGGTCCAATCACCTTATACTCATTCAATTGCATTCCCAGGTTAAAGATGTAAAGTGTACACAGTAATTTAACATAGTCCTCTGCCTTCAACCTGTCAGGTAAAAATCAGCATTTTCAACATTCAAGGCAGAGAGACCAAGGGAGAAAATAATGCTTGGTTATTTTTTTTGTAATTAAAAAATTGCAACATGATTCTTTCTAAATCAGATATGCTATTAAGATATTTTATTGTTTTGAAGGTTTCAAATCATTTTGAGGGCAACTGAAGGAAGCATTTTTGGTAGAAAATGGGATGCTAATTATCTCAGGGCTTTGATGGTATTTGTATGCAGTTTAGATGTCTGAGAGCTTTTAGAGAAGATACCAGGTTCTCGGAGAAATGTCAATTCAAAGGAAATTGGCAAGAATCAAGGCACCTAGTAAGGGTACAGGGGGGACTGGCCAGCTGGGTTAGATGGGGAAGCCTTCAGAAGCAAAAGAGCCAACAAGGGCAAGAACAAGGAAGAGAGCAAGAGGCAAAGAAAAAGAGTGAAGGAGAGAACTGTACCAAATGTATGGGTAGAAATGACAACGTGCTTCTAAGCAGAGACTTAAGTGAAGTGAGGGAGTGAGCCATAATAAATAGAAGAAGAGTAAAGAGGGAGTGGACTTGGATAATAATCAAGGGTCAGCCTGAGGAAGGAAGGAATAACAGGGACAGGAGACAAGATGCTGAGGAGACTATGGAGATGTCTTCAGAGATGTAGTCAAGACCTAGTGATAACTTGTAGGGCATACTAAGATTTTTGATGTTGCATGAAGTGTGATGGGCAGCAGGGGTGAGGATAACATAACTGGACTTACATTTGAATAGCATCATCCTGGGTAGTGTAGTAGAGGAGTTCAGGAATAAGAAGCAGGTGACAGGAGGCTACTTGGATAGTACCAATACACCATGATGGTGGTTTGAACTGGGATGGTAGGGGTGAAGGTGAATAGTAGTAGTGAAATTTGGAGTATAGTTTGAAATTGCATTTGCAAGAATTTTTTGATATGCTGGCTGTATGATGCAAACAATTAAAAGTCTAGCATAACTATGGATTTTGATAAGCAGCTGGATAAATGAACACCTGGGTTTTATTTTTTATTTTATTTTATTGTTGTTGTATTACATCCATCCCCTTTTTGCTCCCCTCTGAACACCTGGTTTATTGGCATAATGTATGTTGGGAAACTAGCAAGTTTGGGGGCTGTTAGTTGCTTTTGCACTGGGTTAGTTTGAAATGACTGCTAGGTATTTAACTAGAGCAGTCAAGGAGATAATGTGATACCAGAGACATACATTGTGGCCTTTTTGCACATGGCATTGTGTTATGTGGTGGTGACACTGCTTCAGTACTTGTGTACTCACAGTACACAAATTGTGCTTTGCTATCCTGTAAAAATCACCCTCCCACCCACACAATATGACCTGTTGCTCTGTAACATACTTAAGAATTCTCAATTTCTTTTCTCTCTGTTATTTGAAAACAACTGAGAATTTTGTGTATTGTACTCAGTGGCCACAAGGACACATTCATGCACATCAGAGGTGCCAATGGAACAATTATGGAGCACCTGTAAAGGCTAAACTTAATAGAATTGAAAAGCAATTCTAAAGAGCTCCTCAAGCTAAGTCTCCTTTTGTTTGGAGGGTTTATCAAGGTTATCATACCTAATTTAGCTTCAAGGTCATTCTGAAACCATTCTGACCTATATAGTCTGGATTGTTTTCTATCTAATAACTCTGAAGTAACTCCAGGGGACAGCTCTAGGATGTGGTCATTAGGAAAGGTCATAGAGAATATCCCACTAATACTTATTAACATCATTAAATAACTTTTTGGACATACTTGCCTGGAACCCTCCATCTCTCACCTATGCTTGGATTTGACTCAAAAGAAAAAAGAACACTCAGGTTTTGTTGAAGGACACCCCCCCCCCCCGCCCCCGATCACCATGCGGAAGGTGGTAAGACATGGGAATGGAGGATTTTCAAGCATTTGTTGTGTTGTTTATATCTTTCTACTCACTTGTATAGTTTGGATGTGCCCTTCAGTTATTTGTTCAAACTGATTGAATTGCCTCTCCCCTCCTTGACCTTTTAGTTGGTGGATGTACTTGGCTATTGGATGGCTGTCAGTGGTGGTGGGTGCCCTGTTCTTCATTCTATGTCTGTGCTTTATTGTTTCTTCCAGTTAGGTGCCAGCAGGCTGAGTGTGATTCATTCTTTCTGTGTCCCTCATTGTTTTCTATTTTTACAGCAGAGGATAAAGTGAGTTATAATGGTGTTTTTTTCTCCATCCATTGAAGATTCACTGAGTTAACTGAAGATCATGAACATGTTTTTCTTTTTCAGAGTGATCAACTCTGGAGGTCCTAAAAGCTGGGAAAATTTTTTATGTAGCTTCTCCCCCCATCATGGAGAGTTAATTTTTTCTTACCAGAATTATTTTTCAGAAACAATAAGCTGAGAGGACACATCTAGCATTGTAGCTGTTGCTTCCTTTACCCATGTGACTTTGCTGTCTGAGTCATTCTGCATTGTTTATCTAGAACGCACAGCTCTTCTGGTGTCCTTCAAATAATAATGTACTTTATTATTTATTACACTTGGTAGAAACTTATGGGATGTTTACCAAACCAATTTAGACACCCTTAATTCACAAACTTAGAATCAAGGCTTATGATTATCCTAAGGCTTATGATTATCTTAAGACTGGCAATGTACAGACTTGTGCAATGTCATTTTGACAGGTGAAGACTGAAAATGAAAGCATATCTACAACCACATTTCTTCAATGTGATAAGTTCCTGGGGCATTCAGGGATTATTTTTAAAATGTGCTTGCTGCCTGCCACTCTGCTACCAAAAATAAGCTAGTCTGAGGGGGTTAAGTGTTAGGGGACATTCCTAGGAATTATTTGATCTGGGACCATTTGTGACAGCATTCTTGACTTCTTTTTTTCTTACTACTTTGTTTCTGCTTTCCAACCAAACCAACTTCTGTCAAAAGAGCTGGGACTTTTTTGTTGTTGTTTTGTTTTTGTTTGTACTTCTTACTGATAAAATATATAATGGAAACATTAATTTAAGCTGGTAGTTTACTTGACCATTTCACGAAATCTAACTATCAAGAGGAGTAGTGCTATCAAATACATGTACTACAATATTGTTTTAGAAGACAGGGGAGACGGTTGGGAGGAAAATCATTGTATTAGAGCCAGAAAACCTGCAGTCAGTTCTTTGTTAGTAGTCCTATGACCTTGAACAAGTTACTTTGCCTATCTGACTCTGGGTCTTCGTTGTGAAATGTAGCCAAAAGTAAGTGTCCAATGTGAGTCTGCTGTGTCCAAGATGTTCAAATGTTACACTAATGAAAAATCACCACTGATTTGTATAGGCACATTGCAGTGTATAAATCCAGTGCTCTGGGATTTTACACTGTACAAACATGGAAACACGTGCAAGTGCACGGTTTTCCTCTAGTTCCCTGCAGGTTAAGTATTTTCAGAAAAGAACTGAGCAGGGACTGCTGCCCTACCCGAACATGAGTTGCCAAGTGGAGTTACAGAGAAACTGGCTTAGGGGTGCGTAAAACTGAGATCCATGGTTGTGGCCACTTTACCGGTCCTTTATACAAGGATAAAACTGACGGCCACAGAGTTTGGCACTAGGAGGAACGTCTCCAGAAAGTGACCCAAGCTACAGACAATGTCACCAAGATATTTACAAATAAATCCAGCTACTCACTGCAGGAGTGAGGGACACTAAAAGGACAGAAGGAGGACGCAGGTTCCACAGACTTCTGTTTTGAGGACTCTGGTGGCTGAGGGAGCGTGCCCTTGAGGGAGAGGGCTGGGAGGGCTGGGAGTGGTCTCAGGAAAAAAGGTGGTTACCGTTCTGCGGGTCCCAGCGCCCTTTCCCGCACCCCTGCCCATCGGGTTCGGCGCGACCAGGGCACCTGCCGCGCGCGCGCTCCAGCGCGCCTCCGTGCCCACGCGGGTCTCTGGTTCGACCTTCGCTGTCCCCATCCCGCCCAGCGCCGCAGCATCCCACTTGCCCACCCAGTAACGGTTTCTGGACCAGTGGCCTACGACCCCTCCCCCCTTCCCAAGAACCGCAGTGCCACGCTGTTCCAAAAGGGGTAATCCGCCCCGGAACCGACGTGAGCGGCCCTGGGGCGGGGCGGCGGAGGAAACCGGAGGGATCTCGCGGCCCCCACCCCCGAATTCCAGCCTGCCCTCGCCCCATGACGCCCCGTGCGGAACGCCCCCTCCGCTCCCGCTCGCTAGCCCGGCGCCCGCTCTCCCCGCAGACCTCCCCCGCGCCTCCCCGCCCTCCGCGCTCCTCCCCCTCCGCGCCGCCCCCGCCCCCCGCGGCTCTCACGCACCGCCGAATTCCGCGTTGCCTCCGTCAGAGCCGAGCCAGCGGCTCCGCGGAGCAGCAGCCTCTGCCGCCACCGCCGGGCCCTCGCGTCCCTCCCCGTCCCGCCCCCTAGCCCTGGGAGCCCCGGTCCCTTGCCCCACCCTTCCGCCCCTCCTTCTCTGCCCCTTCCCTCCCTCCACTCCGTTCACCCCGTGGCTGCAGCCCCAGCCCGGCCCGCCAGCCGGGCTGCCGGGAGGGCGGCGGCAGCCCCACCATGAGCTCCGAGGACGGTTACAGCGGTGGTCGGCGCCGCGGGGCGGAGAACGGGGACGCCGAGCCACGGCGTTCGCCGCCTCCGCTGCCGCCAGGGGAGCCGCCTTCCGTCCCCGTGCCCCCGCGCTACCTGCCGCCGCTGCCCGCACCGCCTGTGCCCCCCGAGCGTCTCGCGGGGTCGGATGAGCCGCCGGCCGGGGTGGTCCCGCGGCGCAGGGGCACGGACGAGCTGCCGCCTCTGCCCCTGCCACTCGCCGGCCAGGAGGTGTCAGCGGCTGGCGACTCCGGGGAAGGTCCGAGGCGACTCCCGGAGGCGGCTGTCTCTCAAGCGGTCGCGGGGAAGGGCGGCCCCGGGGAGTCCGAGGCCGGTGCAAGCAGGGAGGGCGAGCGGCGGGGTGCCGGCGACCAGCCGGAGACTCGCTCGGTGTGTAGCAGTCGCAGCAGCAGCAGCGGAGGCGGCGGCGGGGACCAGAGAGCCGGGCACCAGCACCAGCACCACCAGCCCATTTGCAAGATTTGCTTCCAGGGTGCTGAGCAGGTGAGGCCGGGTGGGAACCCGGAGCAGCTGGCGTGGGTTTGGGCGAATGAGTGGGCTCTCGCTCGCTAAGACCGACCGTTCAGCACCACGGACAGCGCTCACCTCTAGGAAGCGCAGTGTTGTGCTGGTCTGGTCCGGTTGCCTGAGAGGCATCTATCTACTCTGGGTTCTTTCTGATTTCCATTTCTGTGAAGACACATGGAAATGTCCTGGTGGTGAATACAGGGTTTCATTTGATACACACTTGTTTTCTTGTTTCGTGTTACGTACCTGTATTAGAGTTACACATTCCTCAGGTGCTTTCATGATAATGCCATAACTATCACTTACTAAATGGTTTCTGGTTTAGACATAGAAACAAACATACACCCGTCTACGACTGCATCCAGAGGCAGATCATCTCAGAATATAAATTGGGGTGACTCATGTCAAAGCAAAAAGACAGCATCTTTCCTTATTGCAAATTTTGGTGACTTAATCTCAGTGATTTGACAAGCGTGTTGCACTTTGACAGGAGAAATGGAAATGTACTTTGGCCCTGAGAAAGAAAGGCTATTTAGGGAACCATGTGCTTTATATTTTGCTAGAAACAATTCTAAAATATAAACTCCATTAGAGGTGCGTGCAAACTTACATGAAAGGACTCATGGATCTTATAAAATGTGTGGTCTGAGAAAACATTAGGTTTAATATATTTTTTTAAAGTAAAGAAATTGCATAAGAATACACAGGCTTTCAGGGAGATAGTGCCCTAAGTCAATATTTATGATGCTACATTTAGAAAAAAATGAAAGCATAATACTACTGCAAGCTACTTTATAGGATGCCATGCATTTTTTCTTTAGCAATGATTAAGAATAACTGCAGAGGAAATGCATCTGACCATCCACTTAAACGTTATTAAAGAGATTTAATAGTACAGTTTTCCCCCAAGAGTATTGAGAGCTGCAGCTTCCAAACATTTTTGTATGTTGGTAGTACATTTATGTCATAACTCTTAGCAATATCTTTGAAATAGTTTTAAAACTTTAGATTCATTCTCATCAGAGGTATAAAAATTTAATTTCATTTTCTAGGATCTAGTTTGATGCTAATATCCTTCTGGGTAAATGGCTTTGAAAGAAAAGAAAATAAGTGTTAGATTTTATAAGCAGCAACATGAGCATAAATATTCACACTGAGCTTTTTACTTTCAGGGGGAGCTGTTGAACCCCTGCCGATGCGACGGGTCAGTTCGGTACACACATCAGCTGTGCCTGCTAAAGTGGATCAGTGAGAGGGGTTCCTGGACCTGTGAACTCTGCTGTTACAGATACCATGTCATAGCCATTAAAATGAAACAGCCTTGCCAGGTAAACCTTTGTGACTTGTTTTTATTTCTTCTGAAATAATTTTGCTAAATGTAAGTGCACTTTAGTTTAATTATTACCAGGGATATTTACATATGCTACTTAATGACATTTTATGCAAATCATGGTAAAATCAAGATTTAGAATTTGTAGAGATATGTTTTGAGAAATCTGTGATATTTTTACCTGAGAAACTCAAAACATATTGTATTCAAATGGTTTTCTTTATTAATTTGTTATTTATTGATGAAATTATTCCCATCTCTATTTCTAAAATGGCAAATTGGTAAAATGTCTTATACTCCAGTTAGATCAATTTTGTTAGTTAGAACTATTCACAATTTAGTAATACTTTGTTATTTTAAGAGTTGAAACCCTGTATGAGCTCAGTTTATGGAAAACAAATTCAAGTAACTTTACTAGTCTGGAAACTTTAGTTGACCCCTTATTTGAATTATTAGGACCTACTTCTAATGTGAACACTTTTTTCAACTCACTAGGCTTTCTTTTTCATATGAAGTTTTTTTTCACAATTAAATTTTTATTACTTTTATTCTTTCCTATGGTCAAGTACGTAGGGGATGCAGAAGTATTCCCAACGGTTAACTTTCAATTATACTGCTGAAATTGTATATATTCTTAAATGTTTTTGTGTATAATCACATAACAACATAATACCCATAAACTTACAAATGCTCCGGAAAAATAAGCTTTTTTGTGTGGGTCAAGATGGAACTGATTCCACTCTTTGAAAAGACTGATGTAATGTAAAACACAAAATAGTAAGGATGACATCTTAAACTAAAGCAGAGTAATGTGTAATTGACAAGATTTGGTAGTGACATAGCACTGAAGTTAAGCAGATATAAAAGAGTAAGTTTCATTGCACAAAAATGAATGAGGTAGTGGAAGATATAGGAGGACAGAATTAAAAAGTTAGGAAGGAAAGGAATCAAGAAATGTAGTGTTCTTGGTTTCTATTTAAAATGCCCAATTTAGTTTGTATTAAGCAGTATAAAATAGGTAAAGTTGTTAGTGTTTGCAGGAAATATCTGGAAGCTGAATTACTACTGCATTAATAATTCACATTTCATAGTTTTTAAGTTGTGTATTCTTCACATAATTTGCAATTAATTTGCATCTTTGATAGTCACCATTTGAGGCATGATTATTAGGCATGAAATGAAAATATCAATTTTCTCAAACTGACCTAAGGCTTATAAATAATTTGAAAACAAGAATAACTAATGTGGATGAGTGCTGTTACCATGCTGAAGATAGGCATGAACCTGACACATTTTCCCGGAACCTCTAATTGATTGAGCTTCTTGGATATAAATTTATGAATCCATCATAGTTGTCTTGAAAAACAGATGGAACCATATCCAAAGACCAGGATATGAGTAGTATAATTCAATTGGAAATAATATTGTGAATAGAAATATATAGAAATGACAAATGGAGAGCTTTGGGGCTCTAGTGAAAAGTCTCATTTCATGAATACTGCTATGGTCAGATGTTCAAGAGCTGAAACAGAATGCCAAGTATTTAAAAACTTAAACTTATCTTACCAGTATGTATTAATTCATTTGGGATAATTGCTTTAAAAAAAAGATTTATTTATTTTTAGAGAGTGGGGAAGGGCAGGAGAAAGAAAGGGAAAGAAATACATGTGTGGTTGCCTCTCATGCACCCTTAACTGGGGACCTGGCCCACAACCTAGGCATGTGCCCTGACTGGGAATCAAACTGGCAGCCCTTTGGTTTACAGGCTGGCATGCATTCCACTGAGCCACAGCAGCCAGGGATGACTATTTTTTTTTAAAGATTTTATTTTATTATTTTTAGAAAGAGGGGAAGAGAGAGAGGCAGAGAGGGAGAGAGACGTCAATGTATGGTTGCTTTTCACCTGCTTCCAGCCACAGACCTGACTGAGGGATGACTATTTTTGAAGTAGATATGGGCCCTTGATATAATTATAGAATATAGAAGAGACAAAATGCTGGGCTAAAAACATAATTTACTTGAATTCTAATCGTATAGTAAAATTAATTAATTACCACTGTGTCTTGCTTCATTAAAAGACATGTAATAATTATTTTAACAAAAAATAATTGTCCAAAGTTTACATGTGATATGGAAAAAAAAAAAAAGAACAAAACAATAAACAACCAAAACAACAAATTAACCCAATATTACTAAACATTGGATTAATTTTATTATCTATGTAAATACTACCATGATCTGTAATCTGATCTGTTTTTTGCATGAACTAGAAAATAATATTTAAAAACAAAGTTGATATGAGTATAACGATGAGAGCACAGATCACGCTAGAGAAAGTAACTTTCCAGGACTACATTCTATGTATGTAAAGCTTAGTACTCTTAATGAACAAAAATCAGTTAAAAGGTTCCCAGAGTGTAGATCCTTTTACTTGGGAGTAGTTTATTCTCTGATAAAGTATGACTAATTGTCTGACCTTTCTGTTGTGGATGACCCAAAACTGAGCATTGACTCTGATTTGTAGTTTTTTCTTGTGTTGGCATGAGGCCAATTAGATTGAGCATGTGCATGACAGAGATGCATTTTCTCATATTGGGGTCCTCACCTTCACTTTCCATATCCTTCTGTCCTAGGTGTGAGGCTTCACATAGCTTTGAGCAGGTGGTTTCGACAAAACAAGAATATATAATACTATTGACAGCATTTTCTGAATACTTATTCTGTGTCAGGCACTGGTCTAAGTGCTTTACGCACACCAATAATGGTATTTAATCTTCGTAACAAACCTATGAAGTAGGAATATTACTATATTTTACACAAAGGGAAACTGAGGCACAGAAAAGTGAAGTAAGTTCTACCAGGTACATATCTAGTAAAAGGCAAAACCAGAATTCAAACTTAGTTTGCCTCCTAGGTTCATGGCCTTCACCACTGTGCTTTATTTTGGAAAATGTTCTCAGCTCCATTGTAGCCGCCCTGACTTTTGAGTAAAGCAGCAGCTGGTTTCAGCCTGATCTGTAAAATGGCCTAGAAAGGCTTTCACTAGCTATTGCTGCATAACAAAACATCTCAAATACTTAGTGGTTTAAACAACTATCGTTTATTATCTGTGAAGACTCTGGGCCGATTGAAATCTGTTAGAAGTTTCTCTACATGTGGCAGCAATGTGGAGCTATAATCGTGTAGACTGGACCGAAATATCTAAGATGGTGCTGGCTGTTGGCTGGAAGCTCAGGTGGGGCTGTCCACTGGTGCCTCAGTTCTCTTTCCATGTGACTCGGACATTTCACATTATTGGGTTGGGTTCCAAAAAAAGCAGAAGTCATAGATCTCTTTAAGGCTTGACCCTGCTAGTGACAGTTTCACATCTGCTGCGTTATCTTGATTAAAGCAAGTCATAGGACCAACTCAGACTCAAGAAAAGGGAAAATGGACAAATGGACACTACCTCTGGAATCTTCTCTTTCTTGAGAATAACCATCTTTAATTTACCGTAGGAGCTAGCTTCTAAAATGGCTCTAGTCGCCTACTCTGGTCTCTGCATTTGGTTCTCCTTAGGTCCAGATTGGTCAGCAAGCACTCACCATAATTTTTCTCCCAAGGCTCAGAAACAAAGAAGGCTAGCAGAATGAATGGGAGGTTGACTCCATCAGGGGTGCTTCATGCAGAAAGGAGAGGAGCAGTTAGCCAGGAAGTAGGTGTATGAGAGAAATCATTGCAATGAGTTGAAATCTTAATTTTATTCATTTTTCTCATTGAGATTAGAAAGTTTTGACCATGTGAATCTAAACCTCCCCATTTCATTGGATTTCAATGATGTTCAACCACATGACCCAGTAGAAAGCTGATGTATCTCCTGTTACATGTTTAAACCTTAATTGCTGTATCGTTAGCAGTAGGAGTTAATTAGAACATTTGAAGTAATTAACATGCATTTACTCTCCTACCTGCTTCTAGAGTATATTTTATTAAGTAACATAGTCAAATGCATGCATTAATGACATTTTAATAGTAAAAGCCAACTTTGTTTTGGATCTCATAGTATGGTGTCAAACTTGTGAGATGTAAGAACATTAGGATCAAATGTATTTTTTGGTGTTAGTGACATTATAAATGAATTAAGCTATGTTTAAGTTTGTGAATCCCTTTAATATTTTGTCAAGAAATATAGTGCTTAAGGAGGCAACATTTTACTAGATGAAGTATTGTTTGGGAAACTTCAAACTTGCTGTAAGAAACGGACTATACTTCCTTTACATAGAAAAATATAATGTAAGTGGATGGTAACAGCTATGTTACCTTGGACAAGCTACTTTAATTCTTTGTGCCTCCATTAATTCATCTGTAAAAGATAATAATGACACCTATTTTATACATTATTTTGAGGATTAAATACATACCTGTATATAAAGTGCTTAGAATAGTACCTGGCACATTTTAATGTTGGCTCTGATTATTGTTACATGTTCAAACAGATGGGGACCTTCAGTTGTGCACCCCAACGGTGCTCACAGGTCTGTCATTTTTCTTAAGTTGGTTGTTACCTAAGTGAAGTTCATGACTCCTCTTTCCATTGCATTCATTATCCCTGTTTCTTTTTACTTCCTTTTTCTGGGAGAGCCCATCTCAGTTTCTGGCCAAATTTGTTACCATACTAATGAATGAATTGGCATTAAAAAAAATCAGGTGTTACAAGATATAGTGATCTCAGCGCATGGGAGTGTATTTACTTTCCAGCTGTGCCTACCCAAGGGACTTTGCTGGAGTTATGAGGTGCTTTTATATGTGGCCAAGCATAAGACAGTATTATTTAGCATACTCAGGCAGCAATTATTCATTTAGATTTTGGCAGGAGGTGGGGAAGCTCCTGAGGTGGGCAGTGTGGGAGGTGGGGGCTGAGGGCCATAATCACAAAGGAGCACAGGCAAGTGACCAAGCATCAGTCTTGATTAGTGGTATCTGTCAGATTTCCTTCTTCCTCTTCTGTCACTCAGCACCAGAGCAAAGGACTAGGAAGGGGCTGGCCTGGGAAGGGATTGAGACTTGCATTAGGCCATATACCTTACAGATATTAGGCCCTTGGCCATTTTTACTATCCTTGAACATTTTTATTAGCCTTCTTACTGCTTTTCCTTTCAACACTTACAACCTGCTATCAGCAACAGGTCTCACAGCGGTAAGAATGATGGGAGAGTCTCCTAGGAAGGAGCATGAGTTGAGTATTTTTCATTTTTATCCATATTCTTAAAGCCCTGGGACTCATCATTACATTTCTGAATTAGGGAGGAAGTTGGCACCAGGTTGGTTCATCTTGGCAAACATTCTAAGGTACAGCTTCTAAGTGCATTTTGAAGTCTTTATAGGACATTAATTAACTTCTTGAGGACCCTGGAGTCATTCTTTTTCTAAATGGGACCCTGTCACGCAAGGGCTATTTTCACCTTCAGAAGTGATTAAGTCATTCTCATGATGGAGCTGATGCACTAGAAGAAGCTGACAAATTATCATTGAAAATTGACTCTGACTTGAAAATGTATTAAGAAAACATCAGAGCATGATCCTTATTAGCAGTGCCTGCTTTCATCTGAGACACTTCACGGTATTTGCATTTTACAGATTGAAATGTCTGCATACATACAACCTGGTCGACATAGCCTGCCACCACTTTCACTTTTTCTGTTACTAACATTCTCTGTAGGTTTAATAGCGGATAACAAGTGGAGAGGAAGCTTTTCATTACCATATCTGAACAGCTGGGAAACAATGTCAAATGTAATATTTAGATGCATATACTGGCAGATTTTATAAGTAATTAAAAATGTCAAAATAAGGAACATATCACAAGGCAGTTTGCTTACCTTTGAAATTATTTTTATTTCATTTGCTTACTAATTTTCCAAAACATATATTTTCACTTTACCCATTAGAGCAGATTAATGATCCTCTACTGAATAAAATACATAAATTATGCTCTTTTTACTATTTGTAGCCATCTTATTTATGGTGTAGGCTGTATGATTTTAGTTTGTCTCAAAGTCAGATGGTTCTGAGATGGTAGTAAAGAGAGCTGGAGTCCATTTAGGTCTTTGTGTGTTTTTACCTTTATAGCAAGAGGACTGGGGACAACGTCCTAGTAGATGATTCTTTCCAGGCCTTTCTTCTCTACATGTATCTACTTTTCTACATTTTCCTAGCTCTTTTTAAGTGTACTTCTCTGTTAATACTTTTCTCTTTGTTCATTTGGCTCTACCATTCAGCTGCCTGTAGAAGAAAGAACCCCTTCCTGGGTGGAGCTGGGCAGGCCTTTTGGTCAGCACATGTTGCAGGGGCAAGATTTGTCAGGGGTTGGGTAGAAGAACCTTGTAGTGTCTGCACGATATCTTCACTTGATAACATTTCACTTGTTATTTAAACAGAGGTCAGCATCTCTTTATTCTGGCTGGGTAGTAAATATTTCAGGTTTTTTTTTCTTAAAGATTTTATTTATTATTATTTTTTAGAGAGAGGGGACGGAGGGGAGGCAAAGAGGGAGAGGAGAGACATCAGTGCATAGTTGCCTTTCACCTGCCTCCAGATATGGACCTCGCTGGAGACCTGGCCTACAACCTGGCCATGTGCCCTGGCTGGGAATCAAACCTGCGACCCTTGGGTTCGCAGGTCAGCGCCTTTTCATTGAGCCACCAGCCAGGGCGAATGTTTCAGGTTTTAAGGGCCATCCTAACTACTGTCCCAGTAGGAAAGCAATCATAGACACTATAAATGAACGGTAGGTAACGCCTTGACTATCCACCTGAGATTTTAATTTTATATAACCTCAGTGCACCAGGAAATAGTGTTCTTATTTTGATTTCTTCCTTCTCCAACCATTTAAAAATTTAAAACTTATGGGCAACACAAAAAAGGGCAGGTGAACTTAAGTTTTTTAAAATGTTTTAGAATTTTTATTTGCTTCTTTATAATTTTGAATGAAGGCATGATAAGCTTATATCATTCAGAAAATGGTGGTATTGTAGCTCCATAACAAAATGCTATTAACTCCTTAATATTAAATTTTAAAACTGTTGTATCTTCTAGACAGTTTCTTGATTGTCTCAGACTGAAATCTTAAATTTCTAATAGGTTTAGTTAAGACAAAAGCAGAAAGCAGGGACATCTCAGAATAAGCCTCCAGTGTCCCTTGAAATAGGCTAGCCCCTTGTCTCAGTGAGTTTTGGAATTTATGTTCATCTCTAAAACAGGTTTTCCTGGTTTCTCTGCAGTTAGCAGGTGAGCTCAGACTATTCATTTTTGAATGTATTAAAATGATACTGTTTTAGTTTGTGGGGGTTTCCAGGCTTGCTTTCTAGGAGGGCAAGCATAGTCATGAGTGAGACAGATTTATATATATATATAATATATATATATATATATATTATATATATTGTATAACATAGGTCAGAATAGCTTGAGATTCAATATCTTAGTCACTTGGTGGGCCTTCAATGAATATGTGGTCTATGAATGAATGAATTAGTGTTTTAGCAAGATAGAAATAGTCATGTGGATCATGTTCATATTTCTGCAGTGAGAAAATAACTTGAGGAAATTAAATCGCATTCATTGCTCACACATTTGCCATCTACTGCCTGTTAGTTTTCAACTTGCTTCTAAATGGATCCCCTAATAATCCTATTATGATTCTGCCTAGGCAGATATATTCAGTTCCTAGGCCTCAGAAAAAACCCATATCTATTTTTAGAAACCTTGAATTAAAAAAAAAAAATGTTTCCAGTGAGACATATCTGCTCTTTAAAAAAAAGAATGAAATGTCATGAAAGAAAGACTCAGTAAATATGAAATTACCCATGTGTGACATGCTTGCTTTCTTCAGGTTGTCACTGGGTGAAGGATTTCATTTAGCCTTAGTTCAGAAAATTCAAATAATTTGTTGGAAATTTTACTGTATGATCATGGGTATAGATGAGCCGCCAAAAACGTCTACTGGGTATAAAATTTTTTTTGGTGTGAAATCTGCCACCTGGCTGAAAACAAGGTGATGTGTTTTTTGATGAGCAGTTTGTACAGTTGTAACATACTATCAGAAATGATCTTCCACTAGTGAATGTAGTACTCCAACACAGGGAGATGTAGCCAGAGAAATAGACTTTCTTCCCTGCTCATTTCCTACTTTGCCTTGGCCTGTGGCCTTACTGTGATGTGACTGATGTTTGCTGAAGAGATTGGAACAAAGGAAACTGCTTCCTTCTATTTTCGGATCTTGTAAAGGTAGAATAGGATGACTTGGAGAGCAAAGCATGAGTGCTTCCGACCCTTCTGAGCATCCGGGGGTGGATTGATGAGGAGATAATCACCTACAATTACAAGCAAATGAATGGCAGGCACTGAGGACTTGGCCAAGAAAAATGTCATGTGACTTGTGTTCTCTGTATCCTTGGATATTTGACAGCATCATCCCTGTGAACATAACTCACCATCAGCTGTTCTCTGTGATTCAGCCAGATGAAGTTCTGCTGCAGCAGAGGTGGACTGGAAGCAGTCACATGCGAAGACAGGAAGAAACTTTGAAGCATTATTATTTGGACAAAGTCAATGAGAAAACTTCCTGGGGCAATATTTCTTAGTCCATCCTTCCTTTTGGTGTGGAATGCTCTGAAAATTACTGTCTAAAAATCCTGCTTGTTCTCCAGTTTTTATCTCTTCAAAATAGTTCATTTTGGCTGGTGATGCCTGGGCAATGTCTCCCTATCATAGCAACAAAATTCCATCGTCTTAATGTGCCTTTTAGTTTTGCTTTTCAGTTTGGTATGCTAATTATGTGCAAGTGGCCATGGCTTAATTTGGGCACAGGGGGCCCTCCCTATATGCATCTAGTTCATATTACAGGAGCCCTCCCCTCCCCCAGCACTACTTTGTTATATATGGACTCGCAGTTGTGCCGTGACACTGATTTGTGTCATTGCTCTGAGTTGCAGAATAGTTCAAATAAATAAGGAACTATTTCAAGAAATTGAAATGCCCTGGTTTATTCAGCCTGTTAAAAAAAGATATTAGCCCTGACTGGTGTGGCTCAGTGGATAGGCACCAGCCTGTGAACCCGAGGGTCGCTGGTTCGATTCCCAGCCAGGGCACATAACCAGGTTGCAAGCCAGGTTCATAGCTGGAGGCAGGTGAAAGGCAACCATACATTGATGTTTCTCTTACTTTCTCCCTCCCTGCCGTTCTCTCTAAAAATAGTAAATAAAATCTTAAAAATAAATAAGTGTAAAGGATATTAAAAAAAGATAACATCTCACAAATATCAATGGATTTTACTTAAATTTGTGTGGAAGAACATTCCAGAAGCAGCAAAAAGTAGTTTTGCTCTGTTTTCTCCCCACCTCCATTCCCCAATATGAATGTCTTTTCTGTGTTCTATTTGTAGATTTTTCACACCAATATGCATGTAAGCGGTCTGTCTATTAATGTAAGGGAAAAATACAGAAAATAAAGCATGTAGGGTAGAAGAGAGCACAGGTTTGCCTGGCATATACTGAACATTCAGTAAATAATTATTTTATCCTCCTCTTTCCATCTCTTCCTTTTCTTGACAATGCTGCACTCTTTTTTTTTTTTTTTTAAGATTTTATTTATTGTTTTCAGAGAAAAGGGCAGGTAGGAAGGAAGAAAGGGAGAGAAGCATCAATGTATGGTGTGGCCTTTCACCTGTCTCCAGCTGAGGACCTGGCTGAAGACCTGGCTTGCAAACTGGTTATGTGGCCTAGCTGGGAATCGTACCAGAGATCTTTGGGTTCAGAGGCTGGTACCCATCCACTGAGCCACACCAGCCAGGGTACACTCTTATTTATATATTTATTTACTTATTTTGGTGGGGGGCAGGTAGATGGGAGATTTCCAGGGGAAACTTCCAGTCCTTTGGAGAGAGAGAAACAATAAATAAGGTGACAGTCCTTACCTATATTATATTTTCTAGGATTCAGCATGCCCTAGCTCAAATCTGGAAGTTGAAAGAAAATCTTGAATGTAAAACCACTTCCAGTCCCCTCTCAAACTAACTGTCTTTCCTTACCTTTCATGATAGACTCTAGGTCATACTGCCATTGCTTCTTTTAAAGTCAGTTTCACATCAAGACAAGACTTTTTGGCAATCTGAGAAGTAGTAGTAAGTAGAGAAATCCAAAGCCGACAAGATTAGGACCTATTTTACCAAAATTTGTTGGGTAGCTTTGGGTGACACGTGGTTCTTAAGCAACGGGGAAGATTTTGAAGCCTTTTTGAGTAAGTTAGTAAAACATGTAAGGATGGGGGATGTGTCTCACTTGCCGCCTGTCAATTCTTTCAGCCTTGCACCCTACTAAGACTAAAGGTAGTATCTGTTGCAGAAAAGGAAATTTGAGATAGAAATACGTTACTTTATTTTGGACATGATTGAGCTGTCTTATAGCAAACTCCAAGAGAAAAATGCCAACCATCCTTTGAATTGCCTGTGGGAAGTATTTCAATGCTTAGTGATGATGAATGCATGGAGATGAATAATGTAACAGGGCATAGCTATGGATTAATGTGTTTATTTTTGGTCTAGAAAATTATTTTACTCACATCAAAGGGTAGCCTCAAAATATTTTTTTTTTGTTTTTTTTTCTTCTGTGAATTATATAATCAATACTTTAGTATTGGTTATTTTTTTCACTCATTCAACAAATTAATCACTGCTATGTAGCAGACTCTGTTCTAGGCCCTATAACTACAGAGTTTGTTAAAATAGATGAGACCTCTACTTCTAAATTTAAATTCTTGATGGTGGACAGGTAATAAACAAGATTGTGTTAATAACTGGTTGATTAACAAAGGTTATGCTAGAATGAACCTTGTGTTATTGTATTAGAGCTTGAAGCATTAGTGTGAATTCATATATTGCTTAATATAGATACAAATATTACATATAGGAGTATTTATAAATATGTGCTTGTGCATGAGATAGTTTACAAACACCCATCTCCTAACTTGGTCTATTGAGAGGGCCTTAGAGTGACACTCCAGTAACACAAAGCTCTCCTAGCACCAGATCTTGGTTTCTAGTTCCTTTCCCAGTAAAAGGAGCCAGTCTCATACAAGATGGTATTCCTATACAATATTGAATTGGAGTACATTCTACCAGAAAGTAAAGAAGTGCTCAAAAAACACAAGGATGAGGGCACAGCATGAATTTTAGTGATAAGCTTTGTTACCAACAATGATACCATACGTATTAATTCTTTAACGTTGTTGGGAAGTGAAATCAAGTACCATTTTCTAAGTTCTTGGCATGTGTGGTATTTTATTAATTCCTGACTCATCTTGTTAGAACAAGTTTTAATACATACAATCTGCTAGATTTTGCACTTGTTTATTTATCCATTTAATAATGCAAATACTTACTAATTACTTATGAGGTGCCAGACATTATTCTAGGGATGAACAAAAGAGTAAGCAAAAGAAAATGAAATCCTTGCTCTGACTTGGTGTGGCTCAGTTGGTTGGGCATCATCCTGCAAAATGAAAAGGTTGCTGGTTGATTCCTGATGAGGGCACGTGCCTGGGCTGCGGGTTCGGTCCTGGTGTGGGGCATGTACAGGAGACAACTGATTGATGTTTCTCTCTCACATTCTTGTTTGCCTCCCTTTCTTTCTCTACACCCCTCCATTCATTCCCTAAAATAAATAAGTAAAAACTAACCCCCTGTCCTCCAGGAGCATACATTCCAGATAAGGAGACTGACAACACATAAGTAAAAATTTCAAGTACAATAATCCTCCCTTGTGTGCCATTTTACTGAACCACAGCCTCAGTTACTCCATGGCCAACTGCAATCTGAAAATATTAAATGGAAAATTCCAGAAATATACATTTCATAAGTTTTAAATTCTAAATAACATGAGGAAGTTTCCAGCCATCCCCCTCCACCCTACCAGAACCGAGATCACTTCTTTGTCCAGTGCAGCCACACTATGTGCTACCCACCCACGATTAGTAGCCATCTTGGTTATCAGATTGGTTAAAGAGGGGAGAAACCACATTCACATAATTTTTATTACTGTATGTTGTTATATTTTTCTATTATTATTTATGGTTGTAAATCTTTTACTGTGCCTAAATTTATGTTAAATTTTACCATAGGTTATATATATAGGAAAAAACGTATATATAAGGTTTGGTGCTATCTGCTGTTTTAGGCATCCACTAGGGGTCTTGGAACATATCTTCCATGAGGAGGAACTACTGGGAAAGAATTAGTAAATTAATTAGTAGTAAATACTAAGAAAAAAACATTGGGTAAAGAAGGATAGGAAATGTCAAGAAAGGTGGTTAAATTTTAGATTAGGGTTGTTAGGGAAAGCAGCCAACTTATGGTCTTCGACTGTGGCAGAAGTTTTCCACATATGACTTTCTAGAAATAAGGTATGCTAGCGAATGTTTACCCTGATTGGTTTTTCTGATGAAGTACATTTTATTCTGAGTTTTGGTTTTGTGTGAATGACTTGGAGAGGTCAATATTTGTAGCCTATAGTTTTATAATTTTCATCAATATATTAAAAGCCTTGATAAGGGGCCCAAATTCCTTGATTATTTTTCTATTGATATTATATTGATGATAAATAGAAAACTAATATTGGGCTCATTTTTCTTAGATAAGTACTTTTTCTGTTAAAAATCACACATTTTATGAGATGGATTGTTTTGAAAAGAAGCTGTAATCTCTTATTGAATATTGTCCAAAAAAACCTGGCTCTTTGGAGAATGAATCTTTGAGGCTGTAATTTTCTTTTTTATTTTTTTCATTGTACGATTGCTTTTCACCTGCCTCTAGCCACGGACCTGGCTGGAGACCTAGCTTGCAACCTGGTTGTGTGCCCTGGCTGGGGAATCGAACCAGCAACCTTCAGGTTCGCAGGCTGGCGCCTTATCCACTGTACTACCAGCCAGGGTTTGAGGCTGTAATTTTCAAGGTAATATAATTGGGTGGTACAGCGGTCTTGTACATCACATGGCCGCTACGAAGGTCATGCAACATAAGGGGAAATGACATTTTTTAATTTAAAATAAGATTTTTTATTTTTTATTTTTTGGGAAATGACTTTTTATGTTGCTGCTGAAGCTATAGAAATTGACACTTGGCCTTCCAAAATCTATTAAAAATAAATGGCTTCCATCCATCAGTGCACTAAGATGCTGGGCAGCCCATCATTTTTGCATTTCCATTATTGACAGAGTATATGAATAGAAAGGATCTTTGGAGAGCAAGGACTCTTTCCTCCCCTTCAGAAAACTTTTAATATGGAGACATTTTGCTTGAGCTTATGCTTGAGTCAACCAAAATGGAATAATCAGTTCCCCAAATTTCATGGGAAATGTTATTTCTAACTTAAAACCTTTAGCTTTCAAAGGTGATGTGCACAAGTGGGTTAGTTTATTCAGGAGAAAAATGATTATATAATAGGAATGAGATATGCTGATGAATGTATGCAGGAAGGAAGATAGACCAGTCTCTATGGAGCCCTTGTCTGGGTTTCCTGTGGTCCTTGATTGCTTTAGTAGTGGACTCATTTAGGCCAATTGTTAAAAGTTTAAAACCTTTCAAATTAAGTCAGTAGTGACAGATCTTGAGGGTCTACATAAATAAGCATCCTCAATAATGGTATCCCTTTCCCTCATGAGATGCCAGAAGAGCTTCACTGTGCAAGTCTGCCCTCTAGTGTTTCCTATTAACTAGAGTGATCTTGAAATTTGATTCATGGTACACAGAATTCCACTAGGTTAGAGATAGTTCTGTATGTTTTAAAGCTTGTTTCAAAATAAACCTGGTTCATGTTCCACTTACTTAAAAGGTTTTGACATCTGTTATTGTTTACCCAATTTGTTTTAAAAACGGTGCCTAATTTTCTGTCTGCTTAGCTTTTGATTAAATCAAACCTTTTCCTTTTTCTTTATTGCACTTTGCACTTTTTGGAGTTTTAATCTGTTCAGAGATTTTGGAAGAGCTGCTTTTTAAGTAGCTGAACAGTATGAAGTATGTGAACTCAAGCAGAATGTTAAGTCCATTTAAAGTTATTTTAGAGTACATTCAAAATTTGATTGCCCATTGAATATCTGGGAGCAACAAGCTTAAATAGAAGATAGTTGCAACATCTAGTGTTTTCTGCCAAAACATTTGTAATACATTGATGACTTAGTATTTTTGTCAAAGAAGAGCATTCCTTATTTGAATTCATGTAACTGAAACAACCATTGACCAAATATTGGGGCAGTTTTGTATTTGAAATAGAAACAGTGATTGCATTTTGGCTTTTGTTTGGCTTTAATTTTCTCAAATAGGGACTTTTATCTTGCTTAGGACAACATTTTTAAAGACAATTTGATGAGAAGCAATTTTTATGATGTAAAACTGATGAACTGTATTGGAAAATGAAGGTTTTAATTACTGCTGATTGTTTTACTAATAGCAAGCCATCTTGCTTGAGGGAGAACAATTTTCTAAGCAGCTCAAGTTCTTAGTTAACAGCTAGAGGAACCTTAATTAAATGGTGCTATTGAGGCACACCATCTCCTAAGGTTCACGGGTGGTGGGAGGAGGGGTGGAGATCAGTCTTTCCTATTGGTTGTGAACCTCAAAGAAAAGCTCTGTACTTGGAAATAACTGGGAACAGCAAAGAAATAAAGAAAGGATCAAAGAAAGAATTATATAACTTTCTTTTTCTAAATGGAAGATACAGTTTTACTTCAGAGGTACAAGGCATTTCAAGAACACTTAATAGTGGTATCAAGACAGATTATTTGTTTGGACTACATGCATACCCACTCCAGATCAATTAGGCCACAATTATGTTGGTTTGGTGCATAAAGAATATGACATATTAGTTATTGAAAATAAGTGATGTGTAGTAACTTAAAAAACTTGGCTTCCCACACTGTTCCTGCCATCATGTCGGAGTAACTCATTTATCAAGAAGTACAGGATAGCACTGCAAAAGGTTCAAGGGATGTTGTGCTGTATCAGGGAAAACAAAGTCAGTTCTGTGGTTTTCAAGAATCATAGGCTGAGCTGGGACCTGTAGGACTACAAAGCTTCTGTGAGATAATGACTCAGTCATGGCATTCACGAAACATATTTTACATAGGGATAGAGTGGTGGTGGATTTTAAGTGAATAGATCACTTATGTATAAGAGAACATACTCTCTTTTACATAAAGATATACGCATAGTATTGGGTTGGCCAGAACGTCCATTTGGTGTTTTTAAATTAAGTATAAGGCACATTTTTCATTTCAACCAATAACTACTATTGATTGGGATATTTTGAGCATGTCAACTGTCTCCCATATGGTATAGCTTTGATTGTTCTCAATTAATGTCTCAATTTGATTGCCATCAACTTCAGCTGATCTATCTACCTGACTGTGGTGCACAATCCATCAAGAAATCTTCAGCACAAAACTTCAAAAACCGCTTGTGACAGGTGTGATCAGTCACAGCACCTTCTCCATGCACTGCACAAATCTTTTTATGCATTTCAGTTGTGTTTTTATCTTTCTTGAAATAATAAAGCATAATATGCCAAAAATGTTGTGTATTTCTTCCATCTTTAATATTACAACAGCCACACAAAAATTCACCAATTTTTAAAAAAAATTGTATTGTTGTTGTATTACATCCATCCCCTTTTTGCAAAATTCACCAATTTTGATGTTTTTTTAAAATGAATGCTGATATGACAGTTGACACAATACAATACAATAAGATTGTTTTGAATGAAATTATGACAACTGTTTGAGCCATCTTTCAGAAAAAAAACAAAGAAACTTTTTGGCCAACCCAATAATTTGACCCTATCAAAAATTGAAATCTCTGGATTTCAGAGATATTTAAAAGCTAAATAGGATAAAAATAGAATACATTATTATGATTAATTTGTACAATGACTGTCTCGGTAGCATATGCTTTAGTTTGGACAGCTAGAAAGATATTCTTCATCACATATTGATACAGTAAGAAAAATGATCTGTGTTACTTAGTGAGTTTTTCTCTCAGCTGCACATGTAGGGTACTAAGTGGTATAAATACATACTAAATTAAAATTATTTTGCATGGCCAATAACATGTTTTTAGCAGTTGAAACCTTTAGCAAAATACAGATCATACTAATATTTATGGCAATATTACAGCAAAGGGTTGATCTAAAACTGGGACATGTTTCAATGAAATCACATAAAATTTCATTGAGTAAGAAGAGAAATGCTAGCATTAATAATGTATCTACATTGCATGTTCTACATTAAAATATATTCATTTAACCTTCTCCTAGCGGCTCCACACTGCTATAAGATTAATATTTCCATAAAGAACTCAAAGAATAGTAGCCATCGTTGAAGGCAATTTTAGTTTATAGTCTGAAGACAAGGCTCTTACTTCAAATAAGGTGTTAGGTGTATGTGGCTGACAGATGTATGATATGAAAAGTAACACAGAGCTCCTTATCAATGTGAGTCACAGTTTGGCCAGCATTTCAGAAGTAATAGCACTCATTTCTCATATGGAATCAGTCTGAAAATGGAATTTCTTCTAGATGTCTGATAAAAAAATCAAACAGTGCCAGCAAATTGACTTTACAGAGATTAAGCTATACAATTATTATTTTTTAAGTATCTGCTAAGTCCATTCAGAACTCAATACAATGAATATATTGCTTTTTATGTATTTACAGATAGTTATGGATTAAAAATAACTTGATTGCATAGCAAACAGCAGTAGAAAGTGATGTTAGTTTAGATAAATGCTTACTTGAAGCCAATTTCAAAGTGTCATTTCCAGGATTGAAAAGGAAGGTTGAGAATGAATCTGGATTAGGAAGTTCAGAGTACATTTGGGTGTCTCTCTGGCTGACTGTGGCCTAAGGTTTGACGAGCTCTGAAAATCAGCACACTTGATAAAAGGCTGTGTTGTGTTTCAATGACTATTTCTAGAGATGGCCACTGATGATAACAATAGATACCATTTTTTTGAGCTCTTATGTGCCAGGAGCCTTCCAAAGTGCATAACAGGCATTGCCATAATTCTCAAAAATCCTGGAAGTAAATGATCTAGGAAAATGTATCCCACTTTGAGGCACTTCAGTTTTTAAGTTGTGCCAACATTTCACAGGATCGATCACAATCTCTGGAATTCATAAAAGTTTAAATCAGTTTGGGAAGATGGAAAAACACTTTCCAACCAGTTAGGGAGCCTGAATGTTAGTTTACGAGTCACCACCACACATCATCGTGGGACTTGGGGTAAATCTAATATTTTACTAAACAATGCTGGTAAAATGTAGGCTGAAGTTTAAATAATTCAGGTAATATAAAAGCTAGAAGTGTAAAATGAATAATGCCTCTTTTTATTTAGCTCCCACAGCCCACCCCAATTCATCACCCCCATCTCAGTAATCACTGTAAAGTGACTGGTCTGTAGCCGTTTGGACTTTTGAGAAGAATATACATGTTTGTGTATTTATAATATTTTATTCTTTACTATCTGACTTGTTCTGAAGTTTATTTCACTGGACAGTATGTCATTACATATGACTCTATTATTCTTTTAACAAGTGCATTCTTCAGGATGAGTCTAACAATTTATTTAACAGTTTTCCTGTTGAGGGACATTTAAGTAGTTGACAAATTTCCACTGTTATACAAATACTTCAGAGAACTCTATACACATGGTGGGTGAATTATTACAGTGATGAGTCAGCTGTGGAATTGTTGGGTTATGGAGTATGTGCCATTAAATTTTTGATAGATACTTCCAAGTTGCTCTCAGCACTGTACCCATCTGACTAATATGTACTAATAGCAGCAATGTAGGACGGTGGCCATTTCCCCTATCCTTACTAATACTGGAAATTACTAACCAAGTAAATTATTAATGATTTGTAAATGTGGTACCTTGTTATTTTAATTTGCATTTTCCTAATTACTTGTGAGGTTGAACATTTCTTTCTTTCTAAAAATATATTTTATTGATTACATTATTACAGTTGTTCCAATTTTTCCCCTTTGCCCCACTCCACCTGGTATCCCCTTCCCTTTAGCGTTCCCCCACACTGAGTTAATGTCCATGGGTCATACATGTAAGTTCCTTAGCTACTCCATTTCCTATACAATGTTCTTAACATCCCCCTATGTTTTTTTTTTTTCTAAGATTTTATTATTTTCAGAGAGAAGGGTTGGGAAAGAGGCAGAGAGGGAGAAAGACATCCATGCATGGTTGCCTTTCACCTGCCTCCAGCTACAGACCTGGCTGGAGACCTGGCTTGCAACCTGGTTATGTGCCCTGGCTGGGGATCGAACCAGTGACCTTTGGGTTCGCAGGCCGGCGCCTTATCCTCTGAGCCACACCAGCCAGGCATACCCCTATTTTGTTCCTACTAATTTGTACTTCTTTATCCCTGCACCTTTTCTCCTCTTCTCCCCTTTCCCCTGCCCAACTGATAACCTTCCAAATGATCTCCATACATATGATTCTGTTTCTGTTCTGATTGTTTGTTTAGTTTGTTTTTTAAATTCAATTGTTGATAGTTGTAAATTTATTGCCATTTTCATGTTCATAGTTTCAATCTTCTTTTTCTTAAAAAATGTCCCTTTAACATTTCATATAATAATGACATGGTGATGATGAAGTCCTTTAGTTTTATCTTGTCTGGGAAGCACTTTTTCTGTCTTTCAGTTCTAAATGGTAGCTTTGCTGGGTAGAGTATTGCTTTCAATATTTACTAGCCACTGGCATTTCTGGGAGTGTGTGTATGTGTGTGACTACTTACTATGTATGTCCCTATCCTTTGCTTGTTTTTGATTGAAAGCAAATTTATTAATTAAAAAAATTTATACTTAACATGATTACAAACTTAAAAACATTTTTTTGATTGGCTTGATCTGTCAGTTTGTTACATAATTTACAATCCAATTGGGACATAGATTAACAAATTATAATGCAATTAATTTTTAAACATATGAGGATTATCTTCATCTTACTGTTTCCAAATGAACTGCCTCATGATTAGAAGACATACTTGGTTTGAACTCATCCTTTCAATAATTGCTAAAACTTGAATCTTGGCCAAAAATTTAGTTAATTCTATAAATGTGCATTGTGTATTTGAAAAGAATGTGTTTTCTCTAGTGGTTGGGTATAGTTTCTTAGATGTGATTGCATTGTTCAGTGTGGTTTGCTCCATCCCTTACAGAATTCTTAAGTTCCTATGGTGAGAATACAGATTTGCTGGACATGTAGCTGCATAAAGCCTCTTGTGTCCCTTTCCCACCTACATCAGATAGGATTTGGTTTAGATGCCAGTGGTAGGTGTCCAAAATAGCTGAAGCTCAGGAAAGATAGGAATATCTTTATACACACACACACACATATATATATGTATGTCAGGTGAGGTGCTCTGAGGCTGCACAGGTGCTCCATGTATTATAGTCCAGCCCCTTCTTCTGTTATCCTGATGTATGTGACCTCCATACCAAGTTCGTCATATACTCTGAATGGCTGCTTTTTCTCCAGACATTATATTCACATTCCAGGAGGAAGACAGAGTAAAGGAAAGCACATCCCTCTAGAAATGTCTAGGAATGCCTGGAGGCCATTTCCCAGAGGTGTGCACAGAATTCAGACTGTATCCCAAGGGCTCAAAGTTAGTAATTGCTGACATCTATCTGCAAGGCAAGGTGGGTGTCCATTCTGGTTAGCCTGTGGCCAGCTGAATTTGGGGAGTTCTTTAACAAGAAAAGGATGAGCAACGATTAGCAGTCTGTTATAACCATTTCTATCAATATATATGTATGACCGTCAATTCATACTCTATTTAATACAAATGTCTTCAGGTATAAAGAATACCTCACTTAATTTTGCGAAAATACTTAGAATTACACCTTTTCTATATCCTAAAACACAACTGTGGGCATACTGTACCCCTTCTGAAGGTCCCCTTCAAATCCTAATTGCCTGGAGTCCTATTTGTGCTCTCTAGCATGGTAGTTAGGTATTAACTGAGCTAGCTGCATTGGAAGTTACCAAACTTTGGCCCGCTTTTGGTGCGTATTATATAACCTGTGAACCTGCTGAAGAGTTAGTGTGTTTTTCCAGCATAAACGATGAGTACGGTCTTAGTTCCTGGCCAGTGGCATTTGTTTCTTATCTAGAACTGCCCTTTTTCTATTTTCTACATGGAAACATCACCTCTTACTTTTCAAGTCTAACCCAAAAGCCACTTGCCCACTTAGGACACCTCTGATCACTCCAGCCTGTGCATAAGCTTTTTCCTCTGGGAATTGCCATGGACCTTTATAATTTTTGTGCTTCTTGCAGCTGTGCACACACTTTTGCCTCTACTACACTGTGAGGAACTCAAGGGGAGAATCAGTGCCTGGCCATGTGTATAACTTGGCGAATATATTAATAAAGGAAGTTTATTCAAGTGAATGATTGTGTATGCATTTAGTGCCATCATATTTATTTTATTTCGATCTAAATTATTATATTCCCTTCCAGTAGTTTATTCTCTATGTGGTCCAGATGACATTGTTGGTGCTTGGTCATAGTAATAAGCAGAGAGATGCATTTAGTTCAAAGTTAGCATAACTAGCTGCAGGTGGTGAGAAAAAGCATGATACCACTTACTGGCATATCTTAATATTTTATCAGGTTTATTCTTAGCCAAGTAAAGGAAGCAGGACTTAAAAAACAATGGCAGTTGCTACAACTGGATTTATCAGGGGGCACCCCATGTCATAAACTTTGGGAAGGAGGGAGGGAATATCTTGGCTCCATTTGTGTCTCTGACTGAGAGTAAGAAATGAATGTCTGATTTTGCTGTCAAAGTTCTTTGTAGGTAATCTTATTCTGTGTCCTCTATGTATCCTATCTCAGTCAGGATTTCTTTGCACAGGACTGTATCCTGCCAAAATTTGGTTTAGTTTCTTTAAGATGAATTAATTAACAGGGCTTAAAACGGCTTGGGACATGTATTTTGATAACACTGTTGTTACTCATATGCCATATGTATAATCAGAACATGTTTTAACCAAATTTTTGCATTTGAGTACAGAAACTTTGAGTAAATCTCATGTTTAGATAGAAAATGAAGGGTTCTCTGTTAGACAAATGGGTAGGTAGGTAGAAATTGTCTGGTTTATATCACATACATTGTAAGTCTACCAATTACTGTGTATTCATAATGATAGATGCACAAAAATGCATTTGGTAGAAGTCATTTAATCATAATATAATTGTGAGTAAAATATGAATAAAAATATAAAGCTCAACTAAAAACATTTTTTATGGTTAATGACTGAGATACTGAAAATACAACTATTATTGTCAGCATCAACATATTTTGCCTGCTATCACCACTATTATTTGACATAATAGCTAATGCATTTAGGAAAGAAAACAAACAGTAGACATATGTGCCATGTGCCCACACTTGTATCAACATGAAATATTACTCTTTGCTTTTGCCACAAAATGACTAGAAGAAGAAAGCAAAACCAAAATAGTCATTTTGATTTTATTCACATTTTTCTAGTTAGTAGGGAGAGTGGGCATCTTTTATTATTTATTTATTTATTTATTTATTTTCTAAACCTTAAAAAATGTTTTATTATTTCTAGAGAGAGGGGAAGGGAGGGAGACAGAGGGGGAGAGAAACATCAATGTATGGTTGCCTTTCACCTGCCTCCAGCGACAGACCTGGCTGGAGACCTGGCTTGCAACCTGGTTATGTGCCCTGACTGGGAATCCAACCAGCAACATGGGTTCGCAGGCTGGTGCTCAGTCCACTGGGGCACACCAGTGGGCATCTTTTAATATGTTTATTGGCAATGTTATAAGTGAAATGACATGTTTATTTGCAGCAATAACTAGAGATGTGGAAGGAAGAAGTCTGATTGACATTACCTTTCAACAGCTCCCACCACACACAGTCTCAAGGCAAAGGTGGAAGGCTTACAAGCTGCCATGTTTTTGACTTTCTAAGAGATGAAATAATGAATCAGTCTCAAAAAATGGGATGTGGTGGGGTATTGGTTCTAAAAAAAGGACTTGGTATCTACAAACTGATAGAGTGTTTTTGGGCAGTGGATCCAGGACTGTATATTTGAATATAAAATCTTTTACTCCTTACCTGGCAATCACACCTCAAGAGGTTTATTCTAAGGATATAATTATACTAGTCTGAAGTGATGTATGTACGTGGATATTGATTTCGGCTTTGTTTGCGATACAGGAATATTGGGAAAGACCTAAATGCTCATCCATAAGGGCTGGTGAATGGTTATGTAAATTATGTCACCTCACTACAGGAGAGCACTCTGAAGCCATTGACATCGATTGACTTGGATAATTTTTTTACAACCTATTGTTGAGGACACAAAACAGGTTACATGTGTTTTGAACCTTTGTATATTCTAATTCTGCTTAGTAGTTGACTCAGTAGACCCTTAGCTATATATCAACATCTCAAGAAGTATTGAAAGATTTGTTGAAATATTGACATTGATGCTTAAAATCTAACTGGGGAGGAACATGCAAACCTGGAGCTGTTGGGGAGTAACGGAAGATAGTAACAATGAGCTGTTAAGGTCAGCGCTTCAGAGGAAGGAAGGTCAGTATAACTAGAGACCAGAGAGGGTTTCATGTAATGGGAAGCCCTTGAGTTGATTCATTTCCTAGAGGTCAGTTCTAAATGGGTGGAGAGGCAAAAACAGCATTCCAGGTAGGTTCAAAGCACTTATCCTCAGTGTTTGTGTTCAGTAGGTGCTAAAGAATCACATATAAGTTATGGCCTTTAAGCTCAAGGACCTTAGGGCCCAGGGGAGAATAAAAGTGCATGTATTACAGTCCTATATGGAAAATGCCCAGGGCACTGTGAGAGTACTGAAAATACCTACCCAAGCCTTGAATGTGTGAACAGGGGTAGAGGTTTTTAGAAGAGGTAAGTATCAATTAAAACTCAGGGGATGAATTAGTTACTTATATGGAGAAACAAGCATGAATGATTATCTCAGACTTGACCATCACACTGATACAAAAAGCTGTGTCCAACTTACTAACAGATGATGTGTGAACCCTGTTTGGAAATAGTAACACTTTTTCACTCCCAGAGACAATGTCGGCTTCTCAGCCCTTGACCACCAAGGCCATTTAGCTTGTGTGCTTTGTATTGTGGGTAAATTGGTTTCTGGATTTGGGGAGGCAGGAAACAATTTCTTCTTAATTTAAGTGTCTCCAACTTCATGACTGGCATTTAGGGCCTGGGAAATTAAAACTCCGACACTCTACCAGTTTTGAGCAGCGTAGCCTTCTTCTCTTGGTAGAATTGGTTCTTACAGCTTCCTGCTAAGAAAGTATTTTCATTCTGATACACTTGAAAGCTGTTGGCTCAGCATCTTGGTGTCTCTGTGTCTTTTTAAGATTTTTAGCACAGAATAGCTAAGCTAGAATTTCCAGCCTTCCCCTTGATAAGCACTCCTCTACAAAGTGCTGCAATGGAAGGTGGAAGTTGTACTGCTTCAGAAATGTGTCTGCAACAGTCTGGGTTTCTGCTTCTACACTATTTCTGCTTTCAAATTGTGTTATAGCAGAAAGCTAACATGAGATTATTGATTAACCTTCAGTTTAGTTACTGTGCCCAAACTTAAACACTTGCAACCTACTACAGTTTCCTGCTTCTTTTCAGCCTTTCACACCAGAACTTCGAATTGGTTTCAGATTTTTATTGTTAGAGTGACAGGTACCTTAGATTATATATATATATATTCCAAGCTTCTAAGATCATAATGCTGCTGGAGTGAACCCAGACTCAGTGGTCCTTGAGTTCAGGGGTCTTTTCACTCTTCTCTAAGTGGTAATGGAGAGAATTCTGCTCTTTGACTGGAGGCTTTCCTTTCTCAGCATGAATACTCTTTTAAACACAGTATCAACCATCTGAGCTAAAAAGGAAAAAAGAATGCTTTTAGCAAAATTAAAGACTTGGCTTAACTGAACCTTGTTTTGCTTATTGGTGTATTAACTGATGAGTATCAGACATTAAGTTCCATGAGTTAGAATATTTGGTATAATATAAAGAAGATCTCTTGGAGAGGTTATAGGGACCCTGCCTGCTCCTTTAATTTAATAAAATAGAAACAAATTGAGTCTTGACCTTCAAACAGGGGGAATATCACCAACCCATATTTGAGGAAGTTACCTCCTGTCCCAATTGTTTTATTTACAAAAGCAATCAGTTTTCTGCTATTCTTGAAAATTATTATGAACTTTGCATTCAAATGTCCACTAACTAAATGCAACTGGATGATATACCCTATTTATGAAACTCAGGGGGAGTATTCTTAAATTAGATAAGGAATGTGAAATGCTTACACACAAAACCATCTTTAAGATCCAGTACATAAAAAAAAGGGTAAAAGTTTATCTAATTATTTCCTTGGACAAATATGGACAAAACTTGTCTAGAAATGGAAGAAAATTTACTATTAGGGCACTCAATGGATAGTCATGTAATACATGAATATTGATATATGGAGATAGTGATTCTATGAAAAGTAGCACCGGTGACCTTGATCAGGAAGAAAAACATCTTTATGCAGTTGATTGGATAAAAGTATGTGCTAGAATGAGGGAAAAAGGACAGAGTTTGTAATTTTCCAAAATATACATTGTTTTCATTTTGTCTTTTGTTTCCACATATACGTAAAATGGCTTTGTATATGTTTTTTCTGTCTGTCTTATTTTACTTAGCATAATGCCCTCTGGGTCCATCCTTGTTACAAATGGCAGGATTTGATTCTTTTCTACGGCTGAAAAATATTGCATCGAATATATGTACCATATCTTGTTTATCCATTCGCCTGTTGATGGACACTTAGGTTTCTTCCATATCTTAACTATTATAAATAATACTACAATTAATTTTGGGATGCGTGTGTCTTTCTGAATTAGTGTTTGGATTTTTTCAGAAGTGGAATTGGGGAGGTTCTCCTTTGTCTCTTGTTATAGGCCTTCTTTTAAAGTCTTTTTTTGTGTGATGTAAGTATTGCTACTGCAGATGTTTTTCATTTGCATTTGCATGAAATACCTTTTTCTGTCCCTTTACTTTCAGCCAATCTGAAATGGATCTCTTGTCGGCAGTTATGTAAGGATTTTATTTTCTTATCCATTCAGCCACTCTATGTCTTGATTGGAGTATTTTTTTGTTCCACTTGCATTTAAACTAATTATTGATAGGTATGTAGTTTTTGCCTTTTTATTCATATTTTTGCTCTGATTTTTAAAAGAAGCCATGGATACATATAATGTAATATCGGTTTGGGGGTGATGAACTCCGTTAGCTTTCTGTTGTCTGGGATAAAATACAATATCAGCAAACTGATCTTTTCAGCACATATATCATTTTATGTAGGGTAAGTATATTTGGTCCTGTGCTCTAAAACACTTTTATAAAGAACTGTATTAACCCCTGGCTGGTAGCACAATGGATAAGGTGCCGGCCTGTGAACCCAAAGGTCACAGGTTCAATTCCCCAGCCAGGGCACATAACACAGTTGCAAGCCAGGTCTCCAGTCAGGTCTGTGGCTGGAGGCAGGTGAAAGGCAACCATACATTGATGTCTCTCGCCCTCTCTGCCTCTCTCTCTTCCCCTCTCTCTAATAATAAATTTAAAAAAAAATTAAAAAAAAAAAAAAAGAACTGTATTAGTTAGCTTGGGCTGGTATAACAGAATAACACAGACTGGGTGGGTGGCTTAGCAACAAACATTTATTTCTCCTAGTTCCAGAGGCTGGGAAGTACAAGATCAAGGTGCTGACTGATTTGATTCTTGGTGTGGTTCCCTTTCTGGCTTGCAGAATGCAGCATTCTTTCTGTGTCCTCACATCAGGAGTCTCTTCTTGGCAGACCATAGTTTTATCAGATTAACCTTCCCCCCACCAATAATCTCATTTAATGTAATTACGTTGTAGAGCTTCTTTGTTTCCAGATACAGTCACACTGGGGATTAGGGCTTGATCATATGAATTTTGTAAGAGACATATATAGTTCATAACAAAAATTTACCTCTGGGCTTAAGTAGATTACTTCAAAACAAAAGCCCTTTAGGTGCCGACTTTATTTACAGTCTGGGATGGATACTAAGATTTAGTTTATAAATTATGTCCAGCTGTCTTGGTGAAGAATGGGCCCTTGCACATTGCCTTAGCATGATGGAAATGTCCAGAAAAACTCATGTTGTCCCCAAATTTATGGGCTTTTCCAATTAAACTTACTTCTTTTCCTTTAAACACTATTCCAGGGGGTCTGTAGATTATTTAAGAACTGTTGATAACATTAACATCAACAAATGGATCAGTTTCTTTGAGAGAACAGTGGGTAGAGGTCATGGCAGGAGATCAGTAAAGGGAGTGAGTTTTAAGTCCCCTGTGAAGCAGAGTTGGCTAGAAAGAAAGGAATTGCCCTTAGAAGTCTGGGGGCAGATACCTAGCACCAGGACACAAAAGAAGACAGGAAAGAGATGAAATGGAAGCCCAATCTGGACAATGAGGGTATAGAAAGAACAACAATAAAAATGCCTCTTATTTATTCTAGCCCTACAAAATGCTTGCAATAAAAGCCATTAATTTGTTTAGTTTTTACAATTAGTGATCTCTGACATGTTGATAAACTTTTAACTTTAGAATAGTTTTACACTCGCAAGGGAGTTGCAAAGATATAGAGAGTTTTGGTTTGTCCCACAGCCAATTTTTCTTGTATTACTATGGTGCCCTTGTCACAATGAAGAAACATGGACAAATTATTATTGACTAAGCTTCACCTGTACTAAACTTTTACTAATTTCATCCAAATATTCTTTTTTTTCTGTTTGAGGATCCTCTCCAGGATATCATATTACATTTAGTTATCATGTCTCCTCAGGCTTCTCTTGGCTGTTGTGACAGTTTCTAGACTTGCCTTGTTTTTGACCTTGACAGATTTGAGTATTGGTCAGGTGTCTTTTAGAGTGTTCATCAGTTTGGGTTTGCTGATGTTTTTATCTTCAGTAGACTGGAATGGTTTTTTGGGAGCAAGACTCCTAGAGCTGAAGTGCCATTCTCATGACATCCTGTTAAGGGCACATGAGTTGTTACTGTTGCTGTTGACTTTGATCACCTGATCTGAGGTAGTGCTTGTCAGGTTACTCCCTCCTTCGTCCATAAACCACTCTTTGAAAATGAGTCAAAGGGCGGAAGATCTTTGACTTTATTAAAGGAACGTATTCGGCTCTTTTCTACTAATGTTCAATGTTTAAGTGAATCCCAATTCTAATCCTTATTCTAACTCTAATGGAAGGATTTTGCCTAGAGATTGTGCCACATGCTCCATGTACTATGTCTTGTCCTCATTTTTGCTTTCAGCTGTCACTCTTAATTTTGCTGCTTTTCTATTATGGGCAAATGGCATTTAAAATTAAGATTAATGCCCTGGCTGGTGTGGCTCACTGGATTGAGTGTTGGCCTCCATCCCAAAAGGTCACTAATTCAATTTCCAGTAAGGGCACATGCCTAGGCTGTGGGCCAAATCCCCATTTGGGGGTGTACAAGAGGCAACCAATTGATGTATGTATGTCTTGCATATTGATGTTTTTCTCCTTTCCCGTCTCTCTAAAATTAAATAAATAAATGAAATCTTTAAAATATTATGATTAAGATGGAAAAAAATCAGCTATTCTCATGTTTCCATTTAATTTAAATGTTTGCCTAATAGCCTAAAAATTCAGATAATGAACTATAAATTATGTTTTAATCACAGTTTTTGGCACTGCTAAGTGATATGCTTACTCTGGTACCATGAATTTCTCACTTTGTTATTGTTACACTGTAATTTCACTGGCTGTGGAGCCATGTGATTCATATCTGAGCATTCCTCTGTGTGCTCGATAAACAGCATGCAATATGTTGCTTTGATTAAGAATAAGAATGCACCCTTTAATAAAATGTGAAAACCCCGAATCAATCAAACTGGCTGATGGAAAAACAAGAGGTAGGATTATGAGATAAAGAAGAGAGAAGGTCAGTGAGCACATGTTTAATAGTGGTAGACAGTGAATAAAAGAGACTAAAGATGTATAGGGCAATGCTGTAGGAAAGTATTCTGCTACATAGAGGGCAGTGAGGATCTGCTGATTATTACACATTGAGATGAAGAACACACTAGGAAGAGGGTTGTGGGCATCATGGAGCAATTTGGTAAGTCCCATTTTGAAGCACATGAAGTCATCTTCATGAATATTTAGAGGGTGTTCAAGACCATAGCCTCAACTTTAGTAAACTTATTTTACAGTATTCATTCTGATTTTTTCCTAAGAAATAATAACATTTTCTTGTTTTTCCATGTATGAAGTCATTCCACATGCACTAACTCAAAAACCCCTTAAGAAAAATCTGTGAGGTTAATTTTATAAGTAGTCTATTTTACAGGTGGGTACAGTGAGACAAAGGGAGGTTAAAATTTTTTTTGGACCACTTGTTCCAAAATAAAGACCTAGGAATTTCTGTTTGCTTTGATTCAAGTTAGTTGGCTTCAGTTAACATGGAGTAATTAACCTCCACTGCTTGGGACCACTGAACCAGAGGGAGTCCACACCTGGGTCTCTAGACAGCAGCTCTGACCCTCGGATCCTCTGCAATCTATAGAAATCAAAGTCCATTTGAAGTCCTGCCAGTACATTGAAGCGATTTCGTTATCTGGATGTCTAAGGCCTGTTTTGGGGGGCACTCACCCAAATGCAGGCCTGAGAATTATGAATGCAGTACTCACTTCATGCCCATGTTCCCTTAGACCTTAGATGAAATTCTTTCATTGGCCTTTCTCTATTTTGCAGTCAATTGCTCTGTTTTGGGCAAAAAGACTGAATTAAAGTTGAAGAAAAATGCATGTGTTCCTTGGAACACTAAAGGGCTTTCTTTTGGTTAGGGGAATTCTCCTTTGCAGACACTTTCCTGTCAATAACTGTATCACATTAGCTACATGGGAGATACTGAAAGAAACTCTAAAGACATAGGACAAGGCAGGTTCATTTTGGAGGGGGAGAATACCAGCACTCAGTGGCACCGGGGGGCTGCTCTTGGGAGACGATGGGAGGGGGAGCAGGCTAGCCAGGGTGGGCCAGGACAGACAAATTGCCTTGGCCCAGGGCACCAGGCATAGAGTGTAGAAGGGGAGGGAATGTCTGGGGAATAGGAGCAGAGGGCAGAACAAGTCTCCCTATCAGCTGTCCTCTGTCCCCCCACTTTACCTCCCTGGCTCCAGCACATTCATGGTGGTCTCTTACCTTCCACCTCCCTAGGCTATCTTATATGTCAGATACAGAACAAAGTTAGCAGCCCGAGAGCTTCTGATAGAATGATGAGCCATGGACAGATAAAGAAACTAAGTAATAGAGAAAGGGGACAGGAGAAGACGTGTGCACATGTTGTTTCACCCCTTTCACTGTCTAATACAGTTTGCTTTTATACATTGAAAGGTAAAATGTACAAAGTGTAAGCAGGGGTTTCCCTTTCACAGGAGCTAGCTGAGTCGGGGAAGGCAGAGGAAGCACTGATGAAGAATGTAACCTGGATTGCTGGATTGCACACGTACTGTTCTCCATTGCAACACTGTCATCCAGAACTTGTAGGCAGTTTGAACCCTCAGGGCAGAACTAGGCTGCATTGTGGTCCTCCAGAATATATTTTGTTATTTGGTGGCTTTATGAGCCATCTACTTGGCCTAAGATACTGTTAGTTTCAGAAGAGGGATTTTGGAATCTGTCCTAACAGCCCTGCAGTGGAATTACTTTTAATGTTATTTTAACAAGGAAAGGGAGCTTGAGTGAGGTAGATGAAGACTTAGGTACCAGGTTGCTCAAAAAGAAGCATGTTATGACTAAGTTCTTGGATGCTTTTGCCTCTTAAGATCTCACCTTAGAAATGGCTTGCCCTTGTAAAATAGAGTGCAATTTAATATTTTTTACCCATTTTAACTACTTGTTAACTATTTTCATTTCAGAAACCATTATGCCAACTCTTCCAGTGAAGTTTTAAGTCATTTTGGCTTGTGACAAAGATAGAGTCTGCTGTTTTTCCTTTTAAAAATGCTCACAAGGCTGCATTCTTAATTTTTGGCAATGAGTCAGTCACTTGGAAATCATGGGGTGGCTCTGTTTTGCCTTTTAAAATCTTTATATTAAAGTGATTTGCCAGGAAAAAGGAAAAATATCTGAAAAATCAAGCAACATTCTGATTGTCGAAGGCTTTGCGGGGGGATGGATGTAGGTGGTCCTTATGCCATGAGGTAATGAACTTGTACCTGGAGAATGGAAAGTACTTTTCACAGTACCGATGTTTTTGGAGGTAGTGTCTACTTTTTTTTTTTTTTTTTTCTCCCCTTAAGGTCAGAATATATTGTTCTCATGTTTCTTGGCTCTTGAGTTTCAATTCACATTTTCAAAGTGATTAGAAAGTAGATTTTATTGGTTTTAAAATGTCAATTTTCATCAAAATATTAAAGTGAATGCGCTGTGTAGTCAGCTGATGGTGTCCCAGGCTGTTTAGCTTCCAGGGGATGTGTTTCCCTCACATTTTTGAAGACTTTCCACAGTCTTCCTGCTTTTATTTTGCCCATGGAAAATGACTGAGGTGTTTGCAGGTCATCAGTTTCCAGATAGCCTTCATGTCCTTGTGGATGCTGTGGCTCCTTATAAAAGGGCCACATTTTGTATTTATTTTACCTGAGATTTGGGGAGTGTTTGCTACCAATAAAAAGAGCTCATGCTGCTAAATTCTTCCTGCTTTTAGATTTAGGGCCAGAAAGTGAGCTGGCTGCAGCTGATGGTTTATCTCCATGATATAGCTCTGAAAACTAGGACAGTGCCTGGCACCTGGTACACACTCAGTAACAGTTCACACTTGGAGAGAATGTGTCTGCATCTGATGTGTTGCACGTCAGCTATTAGGTAAAACAGAGCATACAAAGTCAAAGTGTCGTATCCAGAGGGTGCAAAGAACTCCTGGAGGAAGATTTTAGGTGGTTCTCTTCTGTTGGTTTGGCCATTAGATTATTCTTTCAACTTTCAGAGTAAACCAAGAGTCTTGCAGTGTTGGCTCCATGTCCCCCGCCAACCCGAACATCTCCAGTGCCATTTCCTTGCTTCACCATTACTTTAGGAAAAAACAAAAGAATGATTTCGGAGGAACCAAGATGGCGGAGGAGTAAGTGGAGCTACACCAATCTCCTCCCAACACCTAACTGGAATTACAACTTAATTGGGGAGATACTATCCAGAATAACCAACAGAACACCAGTTGGAGAGGTCTTATTATCAGGGACAGAACAGAAGAGCCGATTCATCATAAAGTGACTGAGGTGCCTAAAACCAACTGCTGATCATAGACTGATTGGATTCACAACTAAAGGAGACAGACAAAGACAGTGGATCTCTGGTAGTTTCCAACTGGCTGACTAGGCCCAGACTGGGATACAAGCTGACATCACCAAGCACAAATCCAGATAATAGAGGAGCAGTAAAAGAAGTGCTCCTCTACACCGAAAAAGGTCACACCACTAAGACAGTAAGTCAAAGCAGACCAATCCAAGAAGCAGAAACAAACAAGAATCACCTAAAATGGGGAGACAAAGAAACAAACCCTCAGCAGATAGAAAGGAGGAATCCCCAGGAAGAGTGCAAAATGAAATAGAGGCAAGCACACTCTCAGACATGGAATTCAAAATAATGATGATAGGGAAGC
Organism: Noctilio leporinus; assembly: GCA_004026585.1. Classification (NCBI taxonomy): domain Eukaryota; kingdom Metazoa; phylum Chordata; class Mammalia; order Chiroptera; family Noctilionidae; genus Noctilio; species Noctilio leporinus. The sequence goes on along the minus strand of PVIW01005290.1, from coordinate 54,005 downwards.
TTAATGAGCTCAGCGAGTTCAAAGAAAACTAAAAACAACTCCAGGGGAACTACAAACAACTCCAGGGAAGCTACAAGGAACTTAACTGAGAACTACATCAGCATTAAAAAGAACATAGAAACCATCAATGGAAGCCAGGAAGAAATAAAGAATACCATTTCTGAATTGAAGAACACAGTAGAAGGACTCAAAAACAGGCTAGAGAAAGCAGAGGATCAGATCATTGAGCTGGAGGTCAATGTAGAAAAAAATTCCCAGACAGTGCAACAAAATGAAAAAAGACTGAAAAAGGATGAAGAGGTTTTAAGAGAGCTGCAGGAAAACATGAAACATAATAGCATCCGTATCATAGGGATACCAGGAGGAGAAGAGGAAGGGCAAGAGATAGAAAACCTTTTTGAAAAAATAATGAAAGAAAACTTCCCTAACTTGAGGAAAGAAAATGTCATGCAAACTCAGGAAGTACAGAGGATCCCAAGGAAGGTGAACCCAAACAGGCCCACTCCAAGACACATCATAATGAAAATGGCAAATTTCAAAGACAAGGAGAGAATCCTAAAAGCAGCAATAGAGAAACAGCTAATAACATACAAGGGGACTCCAATAAGGTTATCAGCTGATTTCTCAACAGAAACACAATAAGCCAGAAGGGAATGGCAAAAAGTATTTCAGGCAATGAAAAACAAAGGCCTGCAACCAAGAATACTCTACCCAGCAAGGCTGTCATTCAAAATGGAAGGTGAAATAGAAAGTTTCCCAGACAAAAGAAGTCTGAAAGAACACATCTTCCCCAAACCAGCATTGCAAGAGATGCTAAAGGGTCTGCTTTAAGAAGATGAAGAAACAGAGAGACAGACAGGAACACAGGTACAAAGGTAAAGAGATTAAATGCACCAATCAAAAGACAGAGGGCAGCTGAACTGGATAAGGACCAACTTTAACTTATGAATACTTGAAAGTGATCTTGTTATAACTAGGTTTTACTAAATAAGGTACAATTTTGTATATTACTTGTATCTACATTACTGCAAGTAAAGTTTTCTTAGATTGGACTCATTTCACAATATGGGAAAATCAGGTTACTTGCAATAACTCAGAAAATTGAATGCAGTTAAGGAAGAAGAAAAACCTAAGAAAATTTGGATATATATATATTCATAGAAAACATGCTATCTTTCTTATTCACTATGACAAAATATGTGCTTATTTGTAGGTGTGTAATATATAGAATTTAACAGTTTATGTTTTAAGTAGCAACCAACTGGACATGGGTGTGTTGTGAAATCAATCAATCTTTGGGTTAGAAAAGATGCTGAGAATGAAGAACAATTTGGATGGAATTTGCAAACTACTAAACTATATGATTCCTGTACATAGACAATATATATTCTCATATTAGCATGTAAATTAGATGAGATTCCTTTCAACTAAATTGTTGAAATATACATTTCCAGTTATAAAGGCCCCCAAACTGGGTATGCTTGGGAAAAGGAATGAAGGCTATAGTAAACTTTATTATTGAAACGTGAACATACCTAATCTCTACCTGCACAGACTCTTAAATAGTTTAAGGGTTAGTTTAGGACCAAATAGGAAGCCAACCACAAGTTTAAAAAATAGCTAGAATATTGTTCTACAAAATTATTTAAATCCTAGGGATTTAAATTTTTTACCTCAACTTAGTAGACGTAGTAATTTCTACTTTGGGGACCAGGTGAGCACTGCAACTGCTGTTATTTCTGAAGGCTTCAACTTGTAAAACACATGTAGAGGAAAAACAGAGGGTATTGAAAGAAGTAAGACCTGTGCACAGCATAAATAAATAAATAAATAAATAAATCTACTATTGAAGATGGAAAACTCCAAAAAGAATAAGTTGCAGTTCCAGTAGCTTAAAATAAAGTTGAGTTGTATTATTGGAGGGGGGAGCATCTGACTCAAAAACCAAATTCATTTTTACTATGGGTTTGGCACTGTCTCTAGGACAACTTTCATAAAAGTGGGTTGTGCAATACGTCATTTCTGTGATATATTTCAAAAAATAGCATTCCAGAATAAAATAAGTATTAAAGAAGAAAAAATCTGCTTAATTTTGCTACAACATATCTAAAACACTATCATGTAACATGTAATAATTATGTAAGCTATTGGCATATTTTAAATTTTTTTGTGTTAACTCTTCAAAATCCAGTATGTACTTTATGTGTAAAAATATGTATGTGTATAAATTTATTTTTGCATGTGTTTGGTAATATTGCAATTCATATTACTTCAAAGAGTAATTCTTTAAACAAATGGATTAATGTAGGCCTTTTGAAATAATGAAAAGAAAACTTTGTATTAATGATTTGAGAAGCTGACAGAAGGCAGTAATTAAATGGTGAATTGTCTGGATGTGAAAGGAAAAAAAAGTACACATTGTTGGTTCCAGAATAGACAGGGGAACGTTAAGAAGAGCAAAGGAAATAGAGAAGCCAAAGAACTTATATGCATGACTCATGGACATGAACTAAGGGGGGCATTGCTGGAGGAAATGAGGTATGGGTGGAGGGGGGCAAAGGGTGGAAATTGGGACAACTGTAATAGCAAAATAAATAAAATATATTAATATAAAAATCTTAAAAATAAGAATGATTTCCAATAAGTACACGCCCCCTTAAAACTGCACCAGGCACATAATAAACACTATATAAAAGTTATAGTGCTTATAACCTTTATTTAGTGCTTATATAAAGGACTATATGGAAACATAGATGTTTCCATATGTTTTCTATTGAGTTTAAAAAAATTAAAATTATATAAATTTTAAATTTTACTAAATTTTGTTCATGTCCTTCTCAGCATTAATGGAGAATGTAAGATTTCTCTATTTACTTCAATGCAATGTGAAGAATTACACTGACTTATTTTCTAATGTTGAATAGTCGTTGCCCACCTCTGGTGATCCCCATTGTGGTTACACAATTGGGCTTGCACATCTTTGAGATTTTTGCATTGGGATCATAGTGGAATTTTTCGATGGTTTCCGCCTACTTGGGTGTGCTGTCTTTGTCAGATGTTGATGTGGATGATATGCTAGTTTCCTTGAAAGAGCCAAGAGCTTCTCTTACTTTTCTATGTGCATTATAAATAGTACTGAAATTATCTTCCCTTTAACGATTTGTGGGATTCACAAGTCTGATGTATTTTGGAAAGGGTTATTCTTTGAAAGTGTAAGTCAGTTTTATGTGTGGTAATTGGCAATGTATAAAACCATCCATTCATTTCAGTTTTTACATTTATTATAATATTTTTGAGCCAAAAATTCTTTCTGATTCACATATTTCATGAATTGGGGGTTTCTCCTATTTTCCTTCTTGATTTTGGTTAGTTAAGGGTTTACTTCATTTATTGTCCATGGATTTTTTTACTTGAAAACTCTTTGTTTCTAATTTATTAATATAAGAAGCTTAGGCTGTGGATTTTTCTCTGAGCATATTACAGCTCTATCTTAGAAATTCTGATAGAGTATTCCATTTTCACTCTTTTTTACATATTCTGCATTCTTGGTTTTGATTTTATTTTTGACACAAAGTTTATTTTAGAAAATGGAAATTTTCAGGTGGTAGGGTCCCTTGATTTGCTGGTTTTGTCATAGGTTTTTATTTTTATTGCATCATGAACAAAAATTGTTTCATTTTTGTTTTTATAATTGATTTAAGGCTTTATTTACATATTGTTACCTATTTAGTGGTCAATATATTCTATGACATTTTTAAAGAAGCCACTCTCTCTAAGATAGGGAATTCCATTTATATAACACTTAGAACAGCTTTGTGATTGTATTTTTATTTATTGTTTAAGTGGTTCTTTGGCAGAAAAAGATACTGTACATTTCAGTACTTAATAATTCTTATACTTTTTATATAGGTCTTGCTATGGAAGTGATGATGCCATATTTATAACTGTTAGATGCTCATTGTGGATTGTATTGGCTATAGTTTTCAAATAGCTTTTTCTTATTGGAGCTAATGGAATGGAATTGAATACATTGAAATTAAGATAAAAATTCCTGAGTTTTTGTTCACTTTAAATGTTTTTTACATAAAGCATATCTTTTGTTTCTTCTTTGGGATCCAGTCCGGGGTGGGGGGGTCTTTCTGTTTTGATTTTAATATAATGAAAATATATTTATATAATAGATATAGTTAGTCTTAAATCTGTAATCATATTCTATGTTTTGCTTTATTTCTTAACTTTTTATTATATGGTCTTGGTTTAAATGTATGTTTCCCCCCTGTTATTTGGAAAGTTCTTGTCTTTCATATTGTAAATCTTTTAGTGATAGATTACCTTTAGAACTGTAGCTTCATAGTTCTATTTAGTTAATTACATTCATTTAGGCAGTATATTTATGCCCCTAAAACCTATCAAGAAATAAACATCATTCCACTTATTTTTACATTTTATTTTCCTCTTCTACCTAATTTGATTATACTACATATTTTCACTATTCTCTATTTACCTTTATATTTTAATACACTTACATTGCTTTTCTTTTTCCTCCACCAGAGATGAATTTGATATTTTTACCATATCATTGCACTTTGCCACTTTGCTTCTCTTCCTGTGTGTTGTCCAGGTTTAGTTAACAGTTTCTATACTCTCATAGTACATTCTGCAGCCAGAGTTTTCACAGTGGCTTTAATTCTCATTTTTTGGTGAAATGCATTGAGTAGTCACTATTAGTAATTTTGCTAAGGTTTTTGATTTGTCTCTTAACTTTCTCTGCCTGAGCTCTTTGGAGGTCTTCTGCCATGTTTTAATATTGAATTAAATATTAAAATATTAATTTTAATATTAAAATATAAAATTAAAATACAGAATTAAATATAAAAATATTGCTGGAGAGAAGCTCGAGATCTTTAAGCACTTCAGGATAAATTTATCCCTTTATCCTAGCTGGATCCCAAAGGATTTTTCCTTATTGTTGAAGTCCATTAACTTCATTTTTATTGTTATATATTAAATTTATTCCTGGTATCTGACATGTACTTTTAATCTGCTTCATGTAGTTCTCAAACACTTTCGTGTATTACATCTGCTCCCCTCCCCGACCCCACCTCCCTCTCTCTCTCAGCCTGTTTCCTATTTGCTGTTTTCTTGTTCTGGGTCACCATTTATGCATATACAGTATCTCCTTGTTTAACTGCTACCACTTTCTCCCTGAGCTTTTTAAAAGAGCATATTTCACTTATCATCCTTCTTCATTTATAGAGAAGGGACTGAGGCACAGTAAGACAGGGCTGGCTAGAGTTCAAAATCAGGTCTGCTTCCTTCTGTCCTTTCAGGGGAGACCTTTCTGTCTGTAGGACACCTTTCCCAGGTTGCTCTCCTTCCCCCGCTTTAATTCCCCTCCCCCACTCCCTCTTTCCCTCCCCCTCTCACTCTCCTGCCTCCTCCTTCCGCTATGGTTCTCTCTCTTTCCTATCCTTTTTCCTTCTTTCTTATTGTCTTTGATACGTTTTCCCACATCTTTGCACCGGGGAACATGTTCATATAGAAATATTAATAGTTGGGGACAGGAGGTGGTGACAGGGGGAAAGATAATACGATTATTATGTGATTCACTCCATTTTTGGCTTTTTATTTTTGGTAGACATGGATATCACCAGGCTATTGCCAGCTATGCAATAATTGCTTTTCATCTATTCCAAGATTTAAATCTTTTCAACAGTGTTTTCTCTTTGATCTCATTTCTAAAGAGATACTATTATTTATAACATTTTCCTTTGAATCCCTCTTCTTAAATAGTGTATCCAAAACCTACAGATGATATTTGTAAAACACCATACATGACCAATCTCATGTTTTATTTGTCAACTTATGCTTCAATAATGTACTTGATTTCATACACAACTTTCTAATTCATGTTCAGTTTCTGGTCCACTAACTCCTAGATCTACTTCATACACACCTGTCCTCATTCCTTATGTTACACTGTGTAATTAGTTTATCCTCTGTAAATGACTCAGTAGAGGTCCCTTTTGAATCTCATCCTGTTTATTTCTGATCACCTCAGCTTTTAACAATGTCATCCAAATTCATATAGTCTCCAGTTATATTAAAGACCCAAAGCTATTAAGTTTATCTACTGTGCCAATGTGTAGTCACTGATGCAAAGATTATAAAATGTACTGAACCAGGAAATAATCTCTAAATTTACCCAGAGCTATAAAGAATAGTTTAGAAGTAAATTTATTGGTTGTAGTTATAAAATTAATGTATACTTAGAGTAGGAAATTTAAAAATTACGTGTTTGTACATCAGGTATTTGTATCCACAGGGCACAAAGATTACCTTAGCATGACCTTGATTTTCCTTAAGTATATACACATGTACAATTTTGTTAAATTGTAGTCATGATTAATATACCTGAAATTTAATACCAAGTTTATCTTTTTGTATTGTTCTTACTTCATTTTTGTAAATATTTATTACATATGATTTTTGTAATACACAATTCTTAATTAAAAGGATATACCAGAATATCCTTTATTTTTGAAATTCTTGTATCATCAAATTTTTGTCCATATTTATAACTATTTCATTAAGAGAAGGTCTGAGTAAGGTTAACAGGTGAAGGACCATAAGGATTTTTTAGGTACCAGTTTTTTGGTTTGTTTTTGAAGTGTTTTATTGTGAAATTTTATATGTATAAAACATGAGCATAAGCAATTTTCAGGCTCAAGATACAACATGAGCTGTTATGAGAATGGCTGCTCCATTTTACACTCTCACCAGGAGTGTGTTTGCCTTCTCATGCAGCCTCGGTGTTTATTAAATTTTGCTGTTTATTTTTTTTGTCAATGGCATTGAATAGATTGTGGTGTTTATTAGTTAGCCATTTGTATTTTTTCTATGAATTGTATAAAGAGATTATTTTGTTCACCTGACTGTTGAAGTATTCAAATTTTGCTTATTTCCTTTAAGGATATTTAAAATATTTTCACATTTTTCATAGTTTTGCAAATATGTATGTGTGTGTCTGTACACATTATGATTTTTTCTTCCTATTTAGGTAAATTAGTTAGCTAGTTCTGGGTAAAACCCTCAAATGCAGTGGCTTACAGCAATAATCCTTTGTTATTGTTTGTTAGTCTATGGATATGTGATCTGGTCTTGGCTGGATTCTCTCCTGCCTCTGTGGTCAGCTGTAGGGTAGGCAGATGCTTCTGTAGATCTAAGCCAAGATCTGTCACATTTTGAACATTGGTAAGCTTGCTGAACTCTGACCTGGACTAGGACAACTGGATTCTCTCTCCTCCAGGCTAGATTTACTTATTCAAATGGCAGGGTTCAAAAAAGGCCTGGAACTGGTACACAGCCATTTCTTTTGTTTTTCTTTTTCTTTTTGTAAAGTATATTTTATTATTATGCTGTTACAGTTGTCCCAAATTCTTTTCCCTTTGCTCCCCTCCATCTAGGACCTGCATTCCCCCCCACAATCCCAACCCTCTTAATTTATGTCCGTGGGTTGTGCATGTAAATTCCTTGATTTCACTCTTTCCTCTATTATTCTTAACTTCTCCTTGTCTGTCTTGTACCCACCAATTATATTTCCTAATCCCTGTACCATTTCCCCATTTCACCCCATTCCCTTTCCCAGCTGATCCCAATGATCCCCATACCTATGATTCTGGTCCTATGCTGGTTATTTGCTTAGTGTGGTTTTGTTTATATGTATTTATTTTTTAAGTTATATTTTGTTGATAATTTTGAGGTTGTTGTCTTTCTAATGTTCATGATTTTGATCCTCTTTTTCTTAAGTCCCTTTAACATTTCATATAATCATGGCTTGGTGATGATGAAATCCTTTAGCTTTACCTTGAATGGGAAGCACTTTATCTGCCCTTCCGTTCTAAACTATAGCTTTGCTGGATAGAGTATTCTTGGTTGTAGATTCTTGCTTTTCATCACTTTGAATACTTCTTGCTAGTGACTTCTTGCCTGCAAAGTTTCTTTTGAGAAACCAGCTGATAGTCTTATAGAAACCCCTTTGTAAGTAACTATCTTTTCTCTTGTTGCTTTTAAGATTCTCTCTTTATTTTTGGCATTTTAATTATGATGTGGTGTGGTGTGATCCTGTTTGGGTGTAGCTTGTTTGGGACTCACTGTGCTTCTTGGACTTGTATATCTATTTCCTTTACCAGATTTGGGAAGCTTGCCATGCTTAAGCTTATCTGTCAAGTCTGTGAGCATCTTTATCACCAATGTTTTAAACCATGCATCTCTTAGGCTAGCTATTTGTTTGTTAGGTTGGCTATTTCTTTGTCACTTAGTTCGCCCACTGTGACTAAGAACCCAGGATGGAGGCATAAGTACACATGCTGCATCTCCCTCCACAACCAAGAACAGATACATATAACTCAAAACTAGAGACAACCAGAAATTCCAGAATATTGAGCTGCATGGAAGTCCAACAAACAAAAGATATGAAGAAGAAATACTCATCCAGGCAGGCGTGGTGGAGCTGGGACAGAGAGCAGATGGTTTGGTGGAACAGTTTGGTGGCCCAAGTTTGGTAATGTGGCAGCTAAAATCGGATGGCAACTACAACCAACCAGCAGAAAGTGCAGTCACACATTTAAAAAGAAAAGGTAGGGACACCTGGGGATTGCTCCCAGTGCCAGACCAAACCATGTGGCTCATGGATCCAATGTCAGGGGAAAAATGAAGCCACATTGCTTCTCACTGTGAATATCAATGGGAGTTGGGAAGTAGGAGGAAACTGCCTGTCTCACAGCAGAGTCCATTTGTTCAGAGGCCCACGGTCCTAAAACATCGCAGACCCACCTACCCTAGGAACCATGGACAGGGCAATAGCTAGAGAGAAGCTAGTCCCATATGGGAAGCAGGAGAAGTGCCTGGAAAAGGGGTGAGTGCTGAGCAAGCAGCATTGTGCCCTCTCAGCCCCACCCCCACATGCAGTGCCACGACATGGTGAAACGGGTGGCCCCACATGGATGAATTTCTAAGGTTCTGTCCCTTACAATGTAATAGATGCAATAGCTCTAAATAAAACACGGAGGCAAACACAGGAGCCTGTCAGGTGAGGAGACGGAGAACTATGGCTCCAAAAAGGTACACGGCCATTTCAAACATCTTTTCTGGTAAAAGCGAGTTACAGAATCAGACCAGATTTCAAGGGAGGAGAAACAGACTCTTACCTCTTAATGGAAGGAACTGCAAAAATACAAAAGGCATGGGTTTAGGAGGACTGAATAATTTTTGTGGCCATTCTTTCAGTTTTTCCACAGTTGGTCACTAGTTCTATATATTTTTAAACCTGGATTCTTTTAGGATATTTCTTAATTTTTTAGGATATTTCTTAATGTTTTTATTTCAATAATTTTTTTCCTAGGACACATTGAAGGGACATTTCAAAAGCTAATTTACTCTTTTTAAGTACAAGAAAGTTTTATTCAGCATGTCTTTGATTATTGCGTGTAGTCCTATTGTCCATGTTAATATTGATTACCTATTCCAATGTGAATTTCGTATCTCCTATATTTTATTATTTCCTGGCAATTATTTATCATTATCTCTGTTGCAGCCAGTTGTATTTCTGTGTGTTTCTGCTGACTTTTCATCTGAAGATTTTCCTTCTTTGTTAACTTCTACTTCTAGTTCTTACAGAGCATACTTTTTTTTTTTTTTTTTTTTGGTATTTCTGAGGCTTTGAAGACATCTTATTAAATGTTCTTTGGGATCTGTTAATAAAACATCAGCTATCTTTCTTTTGGTTTCCGGGCTAACACTCCACACTATCTTGTTCTCTTAACCCTGAATATAAATCATCCATACCCAAATAAAATGCTTTATTTGCCTGTCATTTAAACTTTTCCATATCCTACTACTTTGCTTATTTAAAAACCCTCTCCTTATACAGGTAGATTTCCATATATGAACTTTCCATCATTGATTGTCATTGGTTCTGGAAATCCAGGTGCTATAGAGGGTTATAATGACCACTTTAAGGAAGAAGCCAAAGATGGATATGAAGTGGAAGCCCCTAGACCATTAGGGAATGGAGTCCTGAAATAGATACTCAGTTGGACTAGTGAGGCACACACAGCTGGCCTGAAGCTTGAAAAAATTAGAGCAAAAGAAATGTGTTTAGATGGCTGCTCATCAGACTTTGTCTCTTTTCCTCTGCTCTTTAATTATTTCTGCTCATTAGTTCTGCTCTTTGGCCATTTAAACACGTAGGGAGTAATTCATTTTATACTTGGTTCTGAACATAGCAACAAACCTGCTCTGTAGGCAAGAGAAGGAGCTGCCCCTGCTGCATCCTTTCACATTACCCGGGCAGCCTCCCCCCACCTCAGTCCAGGGTGCTGGAGCTCTGGCCTGGGGCTCTGCATCACAGATGAAAGGAATCTTCTGGCTGGCTCTGGGCTACACTCCAGGACTATAGACAGTGTCTTGTCTTGGCTTCTGTTTTTTGGTTTTTTCTAGTGAATTTAACTCTACTTCAGAGCATCTGTGACTTAATTACTGTATCTTTCTTTTAAATGGTGCCACATCACCACTATTTAATATCTCATATCAGAAGTTGGCAGAAGTTAGAACTGAGTAGGTATTTGGGGGGGGGGGAAAGGACATGTATTTCAATTCCTAAGCAGAAAGTAAATTAATCTTTCTTTTTGGGCTGTCTTTTGTGAAATGGCAATGTTCCCAGAATATTTGAGCTGGAAAGGATCTGAGAGATCATGTAGTTCACCCCGAGGAAACTGAGCCCTAGAGATGTTAGAATGACTCATGCATGACTCCAGAGTGGGTAATTGAAAGAAAGAATTCATTCCCAGGTCCCCACAATCTGCTGCCTTTTTATTCTTTATTTTCCCCCAGTTCTTCACACTGCTTTGCTGACATTACATTTAATTTAGATTGTATTGATGTCTTCCCTTTATACTACCAGTATCCGATATTTTTCACCCTTGTGCTAGTATAATTACACTTTTATATACTTGTTATATTTAAAAATGAAAATAACAAATAAACTGAATTTTACTCTTTTCTGCTTCCATTTCTCCATAGGAGGTAATTTTAATGGGATTATGTTACTGCTTACTGAACTGACTACATTACTGAATTCTGTTTCTTTTATAATGATTGTTTGCTTTCTTCTTTACAAATGAATTAGGGGTTATTGGTATTAAGATTAGACTTCTGAGCTTTTTGAAAAGAATGACTTTCAACTCTTGTAGCATTTACCTTAATATTATGTATAGATTCATGTAAATTTCCTCCTTGCTTCTGTCTACTTCAGGATATCATCTGTTAAATGACTAGTCAAGGTACTGCTGGCTTTAAAATGTATATTAAAGGCATGTCTAAATATTCAACATTGTTTCATTATTTAAACTGAGGGATCCATTAGATCATATTTGCCTGTAAATTAATATGAAGCTTCAGGAAAATGGATTAAAGTAAATTTTGGCAGATAAGAAAAGATTTAGGAGGTGAGTTTCATTGAGAATGGACAAAGTGCCTACAATATAAACATACCTGGAGATACACTCATGCTTTGATCTCTGGAAGGGATACTGGATTGACTTGTTGTGACAATGGTTGTCTTCTAGCCCCAAAATTGTAATGTAAGTTAGAAGTATATCTTAAGCATTCCTGACTTCCTTTAATAATGTGTTCTTAATTGTTGTCATCTGTGAAATTGTTGCTGTCTTTTGCCCTTTTATGTCTACTGCTTTCATATATACCATCATCAGGAGATTTTTTAAAACCAGAACCAGTGATATTTTATTTTCCACAGTGCCATTTGTCCTCTATTTGTGCACCCTGTACTGATTGTGTGTTCTATAACAGCCTACAGCTCTATAGGAATCTGCAGAACAAAACTATTTATAATGCCAAAGTATCACCAACGCAATATTTTGTCACAATATCCTAATTTGTGAGTATATTTAGCATAGCAGAAGTATCAAGTTCAAGAGCTGTACACACTTAATCTTACTGAAATTCTCATGATCTTCATTGGTTAGAAACATGGCTCAATGGTTAGTAAATGGTTAATAAAAACATGAACACACATATAATGTGTATATGTGTTTGTCACCTAGAATTTATGATACTTCTGCCTACACAGTGGTTAATATGAATTGTTAGCTGAGAAGTGGACCATATTTCTGAAATTGAACTGGATTATAATGGTTGAATTTATTCAAATGTGATTTTACATGTATTTACATAGTGCAGGTAGACAAAATTGTAGGGCAATAATTATCTCTCATTTTTTTCTGTAACTGGTGAAGTTGTTTCACTCTTATTAATTCCCTGGGAAATGTTTCTTGAAATGTCAAAAATGGGAAGAAATAGAAATTTTAATTACATCTATTTTGTATTTCATAGCATACATTTAACTGTATACTTTTTCTTTCCATTTTGATTTATCTTTTTTGGTCCTCATCTCATTGCTAGGCATTACTCACTCTGGCCACAACATATCTCTAGTCCTGTGTAAAGATAAAAGTAAGTTGGGAGAGGTGTCATAAAATGACCTCAAACAAAACAATCATATAACTCATTGAAATGAATGTCAACTGGAAATTGCTTTTTTCCTATCAAAACACCTGAAAACAAACTCAAGAACATTACAAATATCTTACTCAGTTCTGCAGTTAACTTTTATAAAATTTTTTTCTGAAAGTGTAGAAACTAAGTATTGTTGAGCTGGCAAGTTGTTTGAAAAATAATTTGTTAAGGTGTAATGGAACTATAAAATAATGAAAATAAGTATTTTAAATATCTTTCTTTGGACATCTTTATACTAAGTAAAATTAAATTTGGCATAGCTACTTCAGTATAAAACACTTGACTTAAAAAATAAGGAATTTTCCCCCACTGTGTACTGTGACTTAAAAATTTTACTCTAATACATTACTTTATAGAAAAAAATGGAAAGGTCCAAACTATATGCTAGAAAAAGCTTTCTTGAACAATGCCTAGAAAATATAACCAATGAAACCCTGATAATTGTATGAATATGATGGAAAACATTCCTAGCTATTCTACAACTTTAGATAATCTACAGATGTCTTTGGCTAGCCTGATGTTCACTGTTACGATTGTAAGACATCTGACCCTTTAGAAATGGAAAAAAAAAAAAAAGTTTTGTGCTAAGGTAAGCATTGAAGTAGCAGCTTATGTCGCTTACATGTCTATTGCATGAACTGTGGTGGACAGCTTATAAGTTCTGAGTTGTCACATAAAGGACTAAATGATCGTATTAAAATTAGAGACGGATAGCAGTAAGCTCCTTTCTAATCAACCCTTGCCAATCAAGGGTTAATGAGACTTATAAATGTTGAAAAGGAGATCTTACATACAAAGTGACCATTTTGAAACTGGAAAGAACTCGTCACAAAAGGGCAGAACAAATGAGTATCTCAGATTTAAGTATTCATCAGGAATCGGTGTTTTATGAATGAACTTATATGAACAGATGACCAAGCTTGCTCACATTTTTTAATCCAAATTTTTGAATATCTGATTAGTTTTCTTAAGAGCTTTGAAATATGCATTTGAAGTGGTGATCTTTCTCTCTCTCCCTCTCTCTGTCTCTCTCTCTCTCTTACACACACACACACACACACGCACACACACACATACACACACACATACACATACATAAACCCATTTGGTTTATGACTCCAAAACTTAAAATTCATCCCCAGAACATTATTATTTCTTTAGCTGGGGAACATTTTCCCACATCACCTTTTCTAAGAAAGATTATATCCCCACACTATACCAGCATAGAATTACTTAGGTGGTTACATCAATTGCATCAAATTCTATTTCTGCTTCCTATAGTGGACCCCCAATGTCTTCAAACCCTTTTTCATCCATTTTGGGATATCCTCAGGGATTATCTTAGTGGGCCTGAGCATACCTTGGCAACTCAGAAACTGTTTAGTGAGTTAGAAAGCTGTGCAGAAGTTCCCAGCCACTGTGGACAGGTGCTGTCACTGGAAGCCCTTTCAGCTCCAGAGGTGTGAATACTGCTTAGTCCATCACTAGATCCCTACAAATAGCCAAGCTGCATTGTGCCTTGAGTCACATTAGGGCCAACACTTCACCTGATAGTGCTGCTACATGTCTTGGTGTCATCAGATGTTTCAATAAAGATAGTTTTAGCTTTACTATTTATATGTAGCCTGTATCAGGCCTTGTATGGAGCAGGTGGATCACTCAACAGGTTTTGAAGGTGGTACAAACAGGGTTGAAAGAACTAACAGGTGTTAGACACCTCAGTGTGAGAGGAAGCTAGAGAATTTCTGGACTCTGTCTGTTCAGAGCTGTAACAGAGGAAAAGGAGATAAACTAGGCTGTAGATGAACGTAGCCATGTCAAGTTCATAGGAAGGGAAGGAGTGGGGGAACAGATGCCCCCACTTTACTTTTTCCCTCTGACCTCCTGCAAGCCCCTCTCATTGGCCCCGTCCAACCAGAAGTCAGAGGGCAGTAGAGCTAATGTGATGATTTTGTAAAGAACAGGACAAGAAGGGGACAGAGGGGAGCAAAAAGGGGATGGATGTAATACAACAACAATAAAAAAAAAAACAAAACAAAAAACCGCAGGACAAGAAAAGACAGGAATGAGACCAGGAGGGCCAAATGAAGAGTATTTGACACACAGCCTTTCACCTTTGAAGAGTCTTTGTCCAGAAAGTGAACTAATCATGCAAATAAACTGCTATGTTGACTCAGACATTTCACTAGACTGCCTGTACACACCTTGCTTTAGTCAAAGGAGGTTAGGCTGTACTCTGGAGGCAGACCCCCATATCTCAGTGGCTTAACCCAGCGGAGAATATCACTTGCCCACATTCTGGTCCAATATGGTATAAAGAGCCATCCTCCATCGGAGATACACTGTCTGCAGTACAGGGTCTTCAGGGATGGGAGGAGGAGAAGGATTCACATAAAATGACCTTATGGCCTGGCCTGGTGTGGCTGACATCTGGTCACTCACATCCTATTGATCACTTGGTCACATGGCTCCAACCTAAATGCAAAGAAAGGCAAGATGTTCGAAAAGTATTAACAGTCTCTGTTCAGTGCCTGAATGCCATCAATGAACATGACTTAGACTAAGCTGGACTCCTTGGCACATGTTAATTGAACACTCAGCCCCCATGTTTGTACATATCCATTAGTTCCCATTCTACAAATTTCCATCATACCCTGTGAAATTTGCGGGTTTAATCAGTTACTCTGAGAACATGATACTTTAATATCTATTTACATAGGTGAGGCTTTAATTATCTGTCATTTATTATTTGGAAGAACCATGGGAGGTGCTGTTTGTTTATTTGTTTATTTGTTTGAGTTAAGATGATGTAAGTAGGTACATTTATGTGGTTACTAAAGATTTATGGCTCTTCCAAAACATTTCTTCAACTTTCATGCTTTAGTCAAATTATTAACTTGACTCTTTATGAAATGTTTGTGCCTATTTAAAGTACATAGATACTAACTAAAGTAGGACTTCTGAGGTAAGAAAAATGAATTGTATTATGGTGAACAGTTAAGATAGTGAATCGATTTAATGTTGGTATTTACTAGAATCTTAACTCTGCAATTAAAATCATAACTCTACATGTCCCATTACATGAGATATTTTGAAATATTTGGAACAAAATATATAAGGACAAAGACAGAAGCCCAGGGGAAGAATGTATCATTTAGCTCTTCTTGCCTTAGGACCATGATAAGAACAGGATTTATGGAACTTGATCCATGTGCCATCCCAGTTCTAGAAGAGTTACATGTATTATCCTCAATCCATACAATGGAAGCTTCACCTGTGTTTAATATCCAGGCTGGCTTTTGTATCCCATACTCACTTTGAATGTCAGATGGTCATGAATATGCTATCAGCAGTGTTCCAAAGAATGAGCAATTGGCAGTGCCATTCTCACTCATGTTGCATTTCAGCTTAATGTGACATATCACAATTATCAGGCCCGTGGAGTTGAGAGTACAGATTATACTTGGTTTCAACTCCATTTTACCATCACATAATTGACAAGAGGCTAAAAAATATTCCTGCAAAAAAACCCTCAGATCGAAGACAATTATAGTAATGCGAGCATAATCAAATAGTAAGAACAGGGCCGACCTGGCATTTTTCATACTAGTGCAGCCATATTTCCAGAAAAAAAACCTGACAATCTCAGATCTGCCAAAAAGTCAGCCAAAACCTTAGCAATGATTAAGAGATAATTCAAAATGTGGGTCTTCATCTTTTGTTGTTATTTACGAATCTTGCCCTAAAGTGCATTGCGGTATCCTAGAAATAAACTCATGATTGTATGAATCCCTCAGAAATGTATGCACTAAGACTTCCCAGGGGGTGGGGGTGGAGAAACACCGTTGGATATTGTACATTTTTTAAGGAAAATACAGCACTATCTGTAGGGCAGAGGGTGAATTTAGCTGGAGGTAGCACGGGGTGTCAGGTTTCAACCTTAGATCTTAGACGTTCCTTTTGATATTAAACTTTTGTGAAGCTAGACTTTAAGTGAATGCTCTGATAAAATGAAGTGCTCCTGAAGATCAAGTGGAACAGGGAATGGAAGTGATCATGTCTTATTTGAGCACAAAATTTGAGGTTCCCAACAGGGTCACATGTCCCATTACAAGTAATTGTGGTCATTCAATAATGACATTTAACTATATTATGTTTTTTTAATGGCTATTAAAATATTAGGAAATAAGTCTTCATGAAGTTGTATGAATCCAGCTAGTTAATAAACAGAATTTTAATGAGTTTTTTTTTTTTTTGGCTTAGGAGTGATGTGAGAAAATTTACTGTGACACTAAGGGCTCAATGAGTCAAGAAAATTTGGGAACCTCAGCTGTAAACTCATAAGTGCCAAGACCTTTCCAAAACTTAATATGCAAATTACGGAGACAAATCTCTTACATTGTTTCTGAATGATAGTTTCAAAACACATTTAAACAGGGTATACCATTTTTATTGATGCACCTTGAATTTTTTTGAAGCTTTTATAAAAGAATTTATCTATTCATCTTACCTTTTGTGACAGCATGGATGGACCCAGAGAGTGTTATGCTAAGTGAAATAAAGTAGAGAAAGACAAATACTATATAATTCCACTTATATGTGGAATCTAAGGAACGAAATAACAAAATAGAAACACACTTTAGAGTGTAGACTGATAGCTGTCAGAGAGGAGGGGTTTGGGGAGGTGGGTGTAAAAGGTAAAGGGATTAAGAAAAACAAACAAACTCATAGACAACAGTATGGCGATTACAAGAGACAAAGGAGGTAGTGGAAGGTAGGATAGTGTAAAGAAGGAATAAATAATAGTGATGGAATGAGACTTGACTTGAGGTGGTGAACATACAATACAGAGAATGTGTTATAGAATTATATACCTGAAACTTGTATTTACCAATGTCATCCCAATAAATTCAGTTAAAAAACATTATTTAATAGTTCTTACCATGTCTACAAATTTGCATTAGACTAGCCTCAGCTCTTATCTTGAGACATTAATTGCCTTGATTTGGTGATTGAATTTCCAAGGTTAGTGTCTACCTTGGATTTTAATTTAATTAGGCAATTGAGATGAAAAAGACTGAGGACACACTCTCAACACCACATTCCCTGTAGCTATCACTAAAGTGAATGGATGTAAAGTTGTGGGCTAGCATCTTTCACTTTTCCCTGTGGGAAGTAGAGACCTTTACTAAAAGTATAGAAATAGATCATGCCTCTAATTTTGACTTCACTTCTAGAAAACATACTCTTGTATTCCCTGCATGTCTATTATGTAACTGTTTTTGCTTAAGCAACAGAAATTTATTGTCTCACAGGTCTGGAGGCTGGAAATCTTAGATGGAGGTGTTGGTTAGGGTTACTTTCTACTGAGAGCCAAGAGGGAAGGGTCTATTCAATGCCTGTCTTCCTGGTTTGTAGATGGCTGCTTTCACCTGCATTTTCACATGGTCTTTCTTCTATATGTGTCTTCATGCTTAAATTCCCTTTTCTTATAAGAACACCTGCCATATTGGGTCAGGGCTCACCTTAATGACTATATTATTATGAACTGGATGTTTATTACACCCTCCTTGCAATTCATATGTTCCAATATAATCTCCAATGTTATTTGGAGGTTCAGCCTTTGGGAGGTGATTAGCTAACCTTCTGAATGATGGACATGAGCTCCCTTATAAGAAGAGGGAGGCCAGAGATAGTTAACTCTCTTTCTGCCACTTGAGAATATAATGAAGAGGTCACCTACCTAAAGAAAGTGGCATATCATGAAGCCAGAGAATAGCACTGCCTTGTAAGTTGTAACTGTAAGTTTAGATTGCATTCATAAGGTAAGTTGTAAATGTAATTTGGAAAACCATCTGAGGGTTTGGAGCTTACACATGATTTGACTAAACTGAAGAGAATTTCTGGCTGCTTTATGCAGAAGAGATTACAGAGGGGCAAAGTAGGACCCTAATGACTAGTTTGAAGGCTATTGTAATAATCTATGTGAGACTTGATGGTGGCTTGGACTGGAGTGGTGGCAGTGAAGTAGTCACATTCAAGGTATGCATTGAATGCCTTCCCTGATTATTCTCTCTCTCACCTTGAGTGAAAACTACTTGTGGGCAGGAGTTTTATCTTGCGTAGTGTCCTTAGCACTGGACCATGGCTGGCACTTGGTAGATGTTCAAAACATATGCGTTGAATGAATGAATGAGTAGATGAATCTGTTGTACATTAGATTTACAAGATGAACATTCAGAAACAAATAGAGCCCTATTCTCAGAAACTCCATAGGGGACCCCGCTGCTCGGAGCTGCTCATGGCACGCTGTGCAGCTGCAGACCTCTGCTTATAGGATCCATGAATGGAACTCGTTGTCCTTGGACCGGCTGCTGGGATGGGAGTGCCCTTGAGTTAAGTGCTTAGCAGCATATGTATGGACATAAAGCCTAGGGGACTCCATTTGTAAGGGGTTACTTAGTAATGCATTTTAAGATCGTTCATTTTACTTCATTGCATTCTGCATGTTTATTTGAATCTGTGGGTTGAATTTTTATTACTATAAATAGAAGTAATAAAATACAGAGCCTTGTGTTATTCTGCCTTGGAGGAATAATTGGTGGAATAAACTTAGAATTCAAGGGTTCTTAAATGGCATTGTCAGCAAATCAGTAAACGAAACTGTTTCATTGGCTGATAGTACTTTGGTGTCCTAAATGTATAATGTTCATGAATAAGCATCATTTAACATTTTTCAATCCTTAAGCTTTCCAATTGTCATGGCTCTGGGAATTTGGAAAAAATAAAATAAATTTTTTTCAAGTCCCGTGTGGGATGCCAGGTAGTACAGTGCTCAACAGCTCAAGGTGTTTGTTCCTCAGTTATTTTTTAGCTTTCCTGACTCTTTGGTGTCTCTTCTCTATTGGATTATTCCCAAGAGTAGTTGTATAAATTTTATTAATCCCCCACCCCAATTTCAGAAACAGAAAAGAAAAAGTCAAAAGCTAACAAACAAAAGTTCCCTTGACCCATGCAGCCACTGCTAGTTTTTTTTGTTTGTTTGGTTGGTTTTTGATTTTTTTCTGAGACATACTTCTATGACCTGTGAACATCATGGGTTTGAACATACAGATCCTTTTATATGCAGACTAAAAAATAAATACTGTAGAACCCTGGCTGGCGGCACAGTTGATAAGGCACTGGCCTGCGAATGAAAAGGTCACTAGTTCAACTCCCAGCCAGGTCACACATAACCAGGTTGCAAGCCAGGTCACCAGCTAGGTCTGTAACTGGAGGCAGGTGAAAGGCAACCATACATTGATGTCTCTCTCCCTCTCTGCCTCTCTTGCTTCCCCTCTAAAAATAATAAAATATTTAAAAAAATAAAATAAATACTGTAAATATTCTCTTATGATATTCCTAATAATGTGTTCTCTAACTTACTTTGTTTAAGACTACAGTTCATAATACATGTAACATAAAAAACATGTATTAATCAACTATTTATGGTATCATTAAGGCTTCCTTCCAGTCAACAGTAGGCTATTAACAATTAAGTTTTGGGGGAGTCAAACATATGCTGGTTTTCAACATATAAGGGTTGAATGGTGTATTGGTACCCCTAAACCCCTTGTCCAAAAGTAAACTGTTCCTGGCTGGTATAGTACAGTGGATAAGGTGCTGGCCTGCGAACCCAAAGGTTGCTGGTTTGATCCCCAGCCAGGGCACATAACCAGGTTGCAAGCTAAGTCTCCAGCCAGGTCTGTAGCTGGAGGCAGGTAGAGGCAACCGTACATTGATTTCTCTCTCCCTCTCTTCCTTCCTCCCTGCCCTTCTCTCTAAAAATAATGAATAAATTTTTTAAAAAATTAAAAAAGAAAAAAAAGTAAACTGTATTCC
Organism: Noctilio leporinus; assembly: GCA_004026585.1. Lineage (NCBI taxonomy): Eukaryota > Metazoa > Chordata > Mammalia > Chiroptera > Noctilionidae > Noctilio > Noctilio leporinus. The sequence goes on along the minus strand of PVIW01005290.1, from coordinate 33,530 downwards.
CCACATTTAACTGTTTTCACCTCCTTAATCCTTGTCATTTTCAACCCACCCTAAGCTGGCTTCCGCCTGTTTGTTGCTTTGCTGAAATTGTTCTTGCTAATGCTACCCATGGCCTGAAAGAAGAGTCTTCAGACATCTTGGCCAGGACAGAGTGGGCCGTGCCCTTCTCTTGATTCCTATCTCCCAGGTTCCCCTGGATTCTTCATGGATTTTTCTCCTGTTTCTTCCTTATCTGTTGAATATGGTACTTCTTTCCAGCTCATAAATCCAACAACTTACCTGATATCTCCACTTGAATGTTTAATGGGAACTTCAGACTAGTTGTCTTATCCTGGCCAGGTGGCCAGTTGGTTGGAGCATTGTCCAGTACACCAAAAGGTTGTGGGTTTGATTCCCAGTCAGGGCATGTAAGGGAGACAACAGATCAATGTTTCTCTCTAACATTAATGTTTCATTTTCTCTTTTTTTCCCTTCCTCTTTCTCTAGAACCAATAAAAACATATCCTTGGGTGAGGATTAAATAAAACAACCCCTCCCCCCAAATGTCTAGAAGAGAACTCTTGGTCTTTTCTCTCAATCCTCATCCTCCTCTCATTTCCCCATCTCAGTTGAACCACATCTCCATTCACTTACCTTCTCCAGCCACCACCTGGCCAAAGTCACAGTCACCTTTTATTTGAACCACTGGAATGACCTCCTAAATGGATTTTTTCCTTCTCCCCTGATCAGATCTATTCTCTACACAGCAGTGGAGGAAGCATTACCTCTTGCCTTAAACCCTTTAGTGGCTGGTTGCCCAATGAGCCTGGGAGAAAACTTCAGTCCTTAGCAGGATGCACACACAGTTCTGGCCAGCCCAGGCCATACGTAAGTCTTTGAGCTTGTTTCATGTCACTTGATCTTTCATCTACTATAGTCCATCTACAGTTTGACATGTTCCTCAGAATTGGCACAATGCTCTTCCCTTTTCCAGACACACCTGTCCCCCTGGTTTTCTGCTCATGCTTACCCATCCTTAGGCCTCAGGCTAACGTGCCTTTTCATCAGAGAGGCATCTCAGAACCCTAACCCTCAATGGGGTCTCTGATTTCCTTCTTGAACCAACCAGTGCTTTCTCATAGTACTCATCACAGTTTATAGTTGCATGCCATCGTCCTCTATGCCATTTTTGGTCTAACATTCATGTCTCCAGCTAGTCTGTAAATTCCATGTGAGGAGGGACTTGCCTGTTTTTCCCAAATATGTGTCCAGTGCCAGGTGCAGGGTGAGCATGAAGCTACAGGATAGATGAATGAAGTTAATTTCTTTTAGAAAGCAATTGAGTTTAAAGAGAGCAGTCAGCCTGTTTCTATAGGCCTATGGCATTCTTGAGTGATCAAGTCCAAATGTGGTTGTGACTGACTGTCCTCCGCTGCTTTGTGTAGAGCCCTTTCTACACAGGTGTTGTTTTTTTCAGATATATAAATGAAAGTTAGCTCAGGGGTGCAAAAGAAAGGAGTGAATCGTGAACCAACTTTACCCAAATGAGCCAATTTAAGAAAAATGGGCACCACTTTATCAGATGACTTTAAAAGGTTAGTGAATAAATATACCGAATAGGTACGTACTCAGGAATAAATAATTCACAGCCTCCCAAATGAGCCGTATTATAGCACAGCTGATTCAGTCATATTTTATTCATCTCCATCTGGAAGAAAATCAATTTGAGAAAATTTCTAGAGCAATCCTGGGGCTCACCTACCCCCTCTTCTGTGTGTAAAGTTGTTAGGTGGTTCTTTTCAGATGGCACGGCTGCAAAACCCCTCCCTTTTCTTGCTCTTATTTCTCCTCTGGTAAATTCTTCACTGCTGTTACTACTGCAGTGTTTATGCATCTGCCCTTCTCAGTGTGTTTCTTTCTTGGAATTTAAATAATCCCTTTGAGGTTTTAATTGCCAGAAGGACATTATGTTAGACTTCAGTTCTCTCCCATTATCTCTGTCCTCAGATGTCATATCCTGCCTGGGCAAAGTCATCTCTTCCACTTGAGCTTTTTTCCCTGTGCCTGAAGAAAGTCTAATACCTCCCGCTGACTCTGCATGAGGTGGTAGGACTGTCTGAGAAAACGCTTTCTGTGGGAATGGTACCCAAATTTCTAAACATTTGTCCATAGGTTTAGGTGTTTTTGTGCAACTGTTTATTGTATAAGGTTATACCTTCTAATTCTTTCCAGGTATTCCAAAATGTGATGTCATCGTGCATGGGAGGATGGCCACTTTGACTAATTATTCCAGTGGTCTGAGTAGCAGCTTTCATCTGATTCCAAAAAGTAGCTTTTACTTATGATTCCAGTAGCCTAAAAATATTTTTTCTCAAGTTGCTATACAGTCCTTTTAGACAAGTTGCAATCAATAGCCCAGTACTTCTTTCTTCCAGAAGTTCATGTGGTAGAAGGAGCTATTCTCTAATAAATCACCCGTAACAGCAGTCCTCTGCAGTTTGGGGCCAGGGGTTTTACTGAACTAAGCCATTTGAGATGCTCAGAGTTGTTTGATGAAATCACAAGCTTGGAAACATGGGCATCCAGCCTCCTGTTAATCGGAGCACGTGTGCAGAGGCAGTGGGTGGGTGCAGTGTACTCCCCAGAGAGAGAGAGAGCCCCAGGCCCCAGGCACTGGAGTACGGCAGTTGCATTTTACACAGACAGGTTCAACTTGGTGGTGACAGACTGGCAGACAGTAAGCTTCACATGATTGAAAAGCTTCTTTTGAGGATACTAACTTTAAGAATGGATTTGATAAATACACATAAAGAGATGATTGTCTTTGCTGCTTGCTGTGCCTTCTGATGGTCATCATTAAGTACCTGTGTGTTCCAAAGCTGGAATCATGGCACTGAGCTGCCATGAAAACACTCCGGGAAGTTTTCAGCCTCACAAGATGCACATCACCTTGTGCTCAAGAGACTGTTTAGTTCCTCAGAGGTGTATGCAAAGCTATGTCAAAGCTCCAAGTTTCAATTGAACTGGCACAGAACTTTAACATAAGTCTCTTTATTCTTCCCCTCTTCTCCAGCGTGTTAAAAATACTAAGTGACTACTAACACATGTCCTTTCTGAAGAAAAAATGCTTTCCTTTCATGCCTTGCTTCGATGCCCTCTACCTGCAGGCCTCTTGATCAGATTTACCGATGGGTTCATCCTTTTCTCATAAACTGACCAGCCTGTGACACCCAGCTGCACTTGACAGTCCCTGCAGCTGAAGAGAAAGCCAGCAGCATGAAACATGCAGTCAGAGAAGCACAGGGAGGGAATGTGAGTGCCTGTTGAATGTCAGCGATAGGATGGCAATCGACTTAAGGAATGAGAAGGCACTCCTTACAAAACAGTGGTTTAAATTAGACTCACAAGTTTTATCTTAATAAGTCACTGGACTAAATAGTTCATTTTAAATTATGCCTGTTGAAAAATGCCCTTTTACAAAGATGCAAATCAGCCTCCATTAAAAATGTTACTGTAGAATCAAGATTCATAATCTTATTCACGAGCCTCACTGATGACAGGAATTTAGTCACTGCCAAAGACTGAATGAATCTCAGTGGCATGAGTATGGCGTGTAGTTAAATGCTATGGAAAGATATCAATGACCAGAAAAGTTTCGATAAATGTTTCACAACGCAGGTTTTTTTTTCATTCTTAAAACAGCAATCCAAACAATCGAAGTACATTTAATCAAGGGAAAAATGTGAGAAACCACATTTTCTCACATTTATATGTGAGAAATATAATATGAATAATTTTCATGTCAATGATCTTTAGGCATTTTTCTTGATTATAAAAGAAAGACTTCCAAGAATGTACACATATCACGAGGTCCTCTAAATCTACTGGTTGGGCAGTGTGGGTGGCAGTTCTGGACAAAGAGGGGAGATTACTACTCTACCAAAAGTAATGTTTTCTGGGAGATTAATGAGCTAGAAGCAAGAAACATAGAGCATGTAAGCACCTGACCCTCAAATATAATCACTGCAAAAATGAAGCACACACAAAAATATTTTTTCAGATTTTAGACTCTTTCTGTATTTCTTCTTTAGTTGTATCATCTCAATTTTCATTTTTAAAGATTTTATTCATTATTTTTAGAGATAGGGGAAGGGGAGAGGGAAGAAAGGGAGAGAAACATCAGCCTATGGTTACCTTTCACCTGTTTCCAGCTGAGGACCAGGCTGGAGACCTGGCTTGCAACCTGGGTTTATGCCCTTACTGGGAATTGAACCAGCGACACTTGGGTTTGCAGGTGGTACTCAGTCTACTGAACCTCACCAGCCAGGGCTCACCTATACCAGCAGGACTGTATTCATCTTAAAACCAAGGGTTCTGTTACTTTTAATTCTGTTATTATAAACTAGCTTTGTGAAAAGTCAGGTAATAGCTTTCTTTTGAAAATAGAAATACTTTCTTAATATAAAATACTGAAATTGGAGGGTGCATTGTATTCTTAACAATTTTTCAATACATCGTGGTGTTGAGCTTCTAATGCCATGCCTTAGTTATGCGCTCTTTATCCTTATTCAAGTACCATACACACAGGGTGGAGCAAAAGTAGGTTTATAGTTGTGAATTCATGAAACACAGTTTATTCTTGTATTATTATTTATTGATTATTGTACTATTTTCCATGTCAACAACTGTAAACCTTTTTTTGCCAAGCCTTGTATATATTTCAACTGGAGAAAATTGCCTCTGACCTAAAAAGACTTGCTTTCTAAAATTCTATCTTTTAAAATAGTCAAGCCCTAATAACAGATTGAGTTTTCAGTATGCTTAGGAATATTTTTCCAAGTTTTAGTCATACTTTTCATTTGATCACTAGTCAACATTAATATGGTTGTTGTATTAAGATGACAAACTATGTGTTAGATTCCTTTGTAATGGAAATCTCCATTCTCCATCACCAAGGAAAAATTATAATATACCTTGAATATTGCCAACCCATTATATAAAAAACTTTCTATAAATCATGTTAAGCTACTAATAATTCTGAGGAAAAAGAGTATGTCTAGTAGAGCCAATTTTACTTTAAATATATCATGTATTGCCCAGACTTAAGTTTGCCAGTAATGTTGGCTATGAATTGGCAATTTCCTATCAGGGATATCATTAAAAAAGTCATGCTTTCTGGCTGTGTCATTTTTTAATTTGTTAGATTTTCATATTAAATGGATATTATTGTCAGACCTCAAAGAATACAGTAGTTATTAATTCACATGCTGGAGATTAGAAATATAAATTCACATAATTTTTTAGTTTACTGTTACTGATGTTGATGTAAAGATCTGTAACTTTTATTATGTTGGCCATGAACTAGCTGCGTGACCTTGGGTTAGTCACCTTGCCTTCATTCTCAGTGTCTATACAATAGAGTTTGGACAAGAATGTTTCTAAGCATTTCTTTTAACCTCTAGTATTCTATAGTTCAGATAAATATCCATTTTATGTTGTATGTTATATTGTATTGTGATTGTGTATTTTGTATATGAAGATGCTGTTCTTCACACACAACTGGGAGCCCACATAACCATACAGTAGTGGAAATAAGCAAATGCAGATGGATAGCCTTCCTTGTTTGTTTCATCCAGTTTCACCCAGTTTCCTAAATCCAGTGACACAATTTAATGACTCATTTGTACAAAATAATCTTGCAAATACAGAAACTAAATGATGTGATCTTGATTTCAGTGTCTTAACCAAGAATTCTTCGCATTATCATTTTTGTCTTTTAAAGGAGGGATTTAGGATTGTACATATTATAATATTTTCTAAGTCAATTAATATATAAAAATATATAAGGGGAGCAAAGAGGGGATGGATGTAATACAACAGAAATGAAATTTATATATATATATATATATATATATATATATATATATATATCATTTGCTAAGATTTTCTAGAAAGCTAAGAAGAAAATGTGTTCCTCAAATGGAACTTCACTCATGTGTTCCACTCATGTTTCTGGAAAAAAAGTAATGGCAGTTTCTGTCATGCCTGGGCTTGCTGTCACTCAGGGCTCCAGTGGTGAATTTCAGGAACTCCATAATCTTAACATTTCATAGCCTGATGCTATTCTTTGAATGCTTATTCTCTAAGGATGCCACTAAGCCTTTCATGAAGATTTTCTCCTGAGATGCTCATAGCAGTCCTCTGGTACTGTTATCCTGTGTTGCAAGTGAAGCAACTGAGATTTTGAAAGGTCAAAAAAATTTCCTACCTTATATAGGAAATAGTAGAACTGGGACTCCCACTGAGGTCTGACCACATTGAGGCTTGTGATGTCATCCATCATCAACACCAGGCACAGGACATAGACACATAACTATAAACATGCACTCACACAGATGCCACCTCCATAAAGAAGAAGCACAGCCCAGGGTGCACTCTGTTGTATGCCTCTGCTACCTGGAGGTGTGCCAGTTTCATTCTGGGCTGCCCACTCTCCCACCCCTAGCCTTGTAATGTCAGCGAGAGCAGCTTCCTAAGATCACCCACCATGGGCCACCTCCATTGGCCTTGTCTCACATTTGCACTCTCTCTGAACCTCTTGCTTTGCAGCCCCCTTTTTATTTCCCCTGCCACCCTGGCCCAAGCTGGCTGAGGCTTCCACAAGTGAACAGATGTGACCCTTGGCTCCTTTTTGCCATCTGGAGTTTGTCGTGCCCTGGAAACAGTTGAACACCAGCAGGTCCCCTTTTTTCTCCTGGGACCTTCTAAGTTCTGAACTCCCACTGCAACCCCATGCCTACCCTTTCTCTTCCCTCTTTTGGCCCTAAAATACCCAAAATATAGGCTTTATTTATTTTAGTGTGGGACATATTTTATATTGTAACTTTAATAATTTATTGATTATTTGGGAGTAAAGTTTCCTGTCAGAAAGCATGCTTAGCGTTAGTTGTGCATTTCAACTTCTGATTATAAAAGATGTCAACAAAATTTGTTGAAGAATCAATTATCTTTTAATAAGGACATAACAGGATCTGATTACAAAAAGCAATAAATACAGGATCTGATTACAAAAAAAATTTAACAGTGCTTCCCTCAGGCCCTCCTCCTTTCTCCAAGCCACTTATTTTATTTTTTCATGTTGAGCATCTTTAGGGGGAGGGATAACTCCAGATTGCTTTTGCTTTTCTATCTGACAAGTCATCTCTTCTCCAGAACAACCAACTATTTAGTCTGTAGTGTAGTTCTCCTACTCAAGACCCAAAGGTGGCCTGCTCCAGGAATTGTTTGGTATTAGAATATTAACATCATCTTAACCTTTTTGAGTAGATTTCTTCTGATTCCCAACCAAATCTAGAAGGGCCAACTGTTTCTTTTCATTTGGGTGATTACATTATAGGAAGACATAATGCAGGATGGCCATGTAGCATTATAAATGTTATAGTGACCTTAACTGTGACTTTGTGTGAGGGCAGGTTAGTCTGTTTATCCATCCATCTATCCTTCATTGATCCATCCATTTGTTAATCTATTCATCTTTCTGTACATCTATCTATCTATCATCTCTTTATCCATCCAATCATCCATCCATCCATCCATCTATAAATAGTTCTTCCTTCCCACCCTTTCATCCATTTATTCATCTGTCCATCTCTATCTACTCATGTTATAAAGAAACCTTTCCTTAAGGAACACATTTTTCCTTATTTATCTAAGTGCGCTGAAACATCTGTCATTCATTTAACATATTAACATGCTGTGATAATATATACATGTAGGTTGTTGCAGGCAGAATCACAAAGAGGATTTGAACTTGTTTTTAACTAGGCATCTTGAGTACATCAGCATATTATCACTATTTGACATTGTTCTCTTTGCATCGTCCATTTTTCATGCATTTTCCTGGCCATAGCCACCATGTAATGCAGTTTTCTGGCTGATGAGATGACCGATGACACACTTTGGATGTCGTTGCTATTAAGTTTCCCAAGAAACTAAGAGCAATTATCTTGAAAAGACTCAGGCTCTTTGCCCCTCGTTTCTTTTCAAAGATAAGCTTGCTTTAAATTCAGAAGAGAGCACAACTAAAACACCCAAAAATCTTAACATGGTATCTGCTTTAGTCGACATTTGGGGCCAGTGTTTTTTGTTGTGGGGGCTGACTTGTACATTGTACGATGTTTAGCAGCATCCCTAGCTTCTACCCTCTATATGCTAGCACCATCTTCAGTAGTGACGACTGAAGAGGTCTCCAGCAATGGTCAAATGTCTCCTGAGGAGTGAATGGAGCAAAATTAGCCTTGGTTGAGAATCACAGGACTAGAATTAGAGTTAAAGTGACTTTTGGAATCCCTTCATGCTGTCAAAAGAAGTCATGTGAAGACACAAAGCAAAATGAAACCTAATTCATTGACCTAATGTTTCGTAAGTTCTGCTAACATGCCATGGCCCCATGCCAAGTAACAAAGACTCAGACATCAAAAAGGTTCAATCCCTGCCTACAGAGAGCTCACAGTGAGATCGGGGAAGCAGATGTGTAAACACATAATCATATATCCACAGGACTTATAAGGAAGAAATTAGTCATATTGTTAGATGGTATGTAGCCAAATCTGTCAGATACTTACCACATGTTTCACTCAAAGGTTCCTCTGGGGTCCTGAGGACATAGCCTTATTTAAATTTGGTATCACAGAGGCATCCCTTGGTTATTTCTTCTCCTTGGACCTTGTTTCTGCCGAGAAGGTCTTATCTCAGACTTGTACATCTCCATGTTCTCCCTGCCATTGGCAGGAGGCCTATTTCCTACAGAAAGCCATCCTGGGTTGTGTTAGCTTGCTTTGATGTCCACCCATCCAGCTCCCATTATGAAACTCACATCTCTTGTGCAACAGCTATGGCTTATTGTTTGGTCTGCCTCTGTTTCCCTTGCATTGGTCTAATCACTCAAGTAGATTACAGATTGTTTGAAGGTAGAAACCAACATGGATTCTACTCTGTGACAGTAAAAATTTCATAACTTCCCAAACATACTATGTTCTTTGGTCTTGCTCTTCTCTGTAAAATGACATTTGACATAGTTATCTCAGAATAATTACCTTCATGCCTTATTTTCCTTCCTTAATGAGGTTCTGGGGACTGACCGTTGGCTCTAAGACTATCAGGTGGCTAAGTTAGTTACAGGACCTCAGTGTTCTCTATAAAACGGCATTTGACATACTTATCTCAGATTCATTGAGTACCAAGGTCCTTACGAGGAGAATAACTTGTTTGGTAGTAGAGCGAGTTCACAGCTCTCTGTCTCAGCACATTATGCTGCCTCCCCGTCACTAAGTGAAAGTCACTTGGTAAAGACCCTGTCTAAATCCCATGGAATTGGTGATGTGTCTCATGCTGTGGTCCCCAGTTACAAAGGGTGATGTTCTGACCACCAAGAGAATAACAGTGATCTATATGAACTGAAGTATTTCAAAAAGGAAGATAGTTGCGTTCTAAGAAAATTCTGCTCCAAAAGCAAGGTTGAAAACAGTAACAGTCTTTTGAGAGTTTTAATAAACTCCTTTAGCAGAGAAAGCTTTTAAATCCTCATGGAGAGAACAAGCAAATAGGATTATGACCACCTACTAATTACTTAGAGATCCCCTGAGGTGCCTATGTTTAAACATAATACCGAATATTGAGGAGAGTAATGAAACAAAAATGCATTATATAGACACATATTTAATTCATATGGGGCAAAATCTAGTTACTAAGACTAACTATATTAGATAGTTGATACTTGGACCAAATTTCCTTGATTTGAAATAATAACACCGGCTTTTGTAACAGGAAATAATTAACACACAGAGGGAAAATGCCATATAAGCTCTTGAACACTGAAGAGCTAAAACGTCTTTGCATTTCAGCTTTGGACTGCTAAATCTGGACTAGAAAGCCCTTGACAAGTATGAAAATCTGTAACAACCAAAGCAGTTGAACAAGAAATTACATTGAGAGGCAAGACATGATGGTTCTGGAGAAAGTAATGGAGGAATGAATATGCCTTTTCTTAACTGAGATCCAGAACCTTTGGTATTCCTTACATAGATTCCCTACCCTATGGTTTCTGAATTAATCTTGCATGTTAATTTGTTTGAAAAGTTGTTTTTATTGTTACTACTCAGCCATTTGAGAGGTTGTTCTCAGTTGGATGAAACCTTCTAACTAAGGATACGTGTGTTTTATAAGAAACAATCACCCCTTCTCTGCATTTGATCTACCACTTCCTGTGAATGTGGAAATAGCTGGATAGGAGAGTCTTCAGGGCTCAGCCTCCTATATCCACAGTTTGGCATGTGGATAATAAAGGACAGACAGCTTTTGTTGGAAGAGGTTTTCTGGACAGATGTTTCTTTACAAGGCTCATCTCACTCTTGCAATTAGTGTCCTGGCACTTAGCCATCCATAGATGCCTCCTCTCCCATTTAACATCCTTCCTACTCCACATTTCTGGGCTCTGCTGGTCTTGCTTCTCACTTAGTGACCAAACTTTCACTTTGGAATAATTTCCTCTCCTCCTGGAATTGAATTTTCAAATTTCCCAGGCTTATCTGGTCAACTCAGGTTTACCTCTGGATTCTTAGTCCCTTGGCTGCTCCTGTGGCCTCAGGCCAGTTTCACCTTTGTTTGGATTCACCTGGGACTTTATTCTTTGGGCTCTAAAGCCAAAGTGCAGCCTTTCCTACTCATATGTCCACCCTGGTTGAACCCATTGTCATGAGGAAAGCTGGGAAGAATCTGTTACTGGAATGAAGGCTGCTAAGAGCTCATCTCCTCTCAGGGACTTCCTTTCTGGAAGAAGACAGTTTCTCTCTTCTAATCATAGGACCCTGGATCAACAGTCATGGACGCTAATCCCAAGAACCAACAAGATGACCCTCACCTTGAGGTACAAACCACATTGAACACACTTCCAAAGTTATGAAACATGGCTTGTCAAACCTCTTGAAATTTCCAGGTTTCTGGAAGAAAAAATGTATTGATTTTCTGAGTTCCATACAATAATGTGAACTCCTCATAGCTTCCCTAGCACACATGGGGAGTTACCCACCCACCTTTCTGCATTTCTGTTGGTCACATGATCTAGGTCCAGGCATTTTAATTAAATAAAGCAATGATCCATGGCCAAGACAGTGTTCTTCAAAGGATATGCATTACCAATAGCCAAGGGTACCCTCGGAAAGATTGTTCTCCACAAGGAAGTGATTCAGAGGGATTTTCTGCTGCCTAATTTTGTGGAACTTGCAACCAACAATTTTGGAGATATATTTTTCTTTTTAAATCACTATGAGTTAAAATTCAATTGATAACATCAATGGATTGATGATTTTTCTAAAGGAGTAGTTTCTTTTTCAATAATGTGAACAGTGATAAGAGACTTTGTTTTACTGGCACTCTTTTTCTTCTATTTTAAGTTTAGAAGTTAAATCTGGGGAGAACAGTTATCTGAACAATAGTGAGTTTTCTAATACTTAAGTTTCAATTCAGGTCTTCTTTAGTTTCTTTTAGCAATGATTTGTAGATGATCTTTTAAAAACTTTTAGTCCTATGTAATTTTGGGTTTATGGTGTTTTTTATATATTAATAGTCTTATTTTATAATTATATTTTCATCTTTTTGTGCTGGCATTTAAATACAATTGACCTTTGTTTATTGACCTTATATTTTGAGGCTTTGCTAAATTAATTCCCTAATTTATTAGGTTTTCTTGCCAACTCCATAAAATTTTCTACATAGATTATTATGTCTCCTACAAATGGAGACAATTTTATACTTCTTCTTTTATAAACTTTATACTTTTTATTATTTTATTTATGCCTTATTCCATTGACTAGGAAATTCAGTTCAGTATTGAATAGGAGGGATAAGGGTAGATGTCTTTGTCCAGTTCTTGACCTTAGATAGGGTCGGGGAGCATTTTTTTCATTGTGAGTATTATTTTAGTTGTAAGTGTTTTATAGATACTTTTTTTCCTGGTTAATAAGCTTTTTTTCCTGTTTGTAGTTTTTATTATGAATAGCTTTTGTCATAAGTTTACCAAATCTTTTGAGAGACTCTCATTTTTAGTTGGTTGACAAAGACAATTACATTGATTGATACTTGAATGTTCACCTTGCATTCTTAAGATAAATTCCACTCACTCCTTTATATATTGCTAGATTTGATTTGCTAAAGCTCTATAGAGATTTTAAAAACATCTGTACTCATAAGGGATATTGGTCCAGAATTTTAATTTTCTGATTATGTTTTTCTTAGATTTAGGTTTCAGGTTTATGCTGGCCTCATAAAATGAATTGGGAAATATTCTGCCCTTTATTTTCTGAGAGCTTATGTAACATTAATATTATATTTTCTAAACATTTGATAAAATTTTGTAGTGAAACCATTTTGTGCTGGAGGTGTTTGCTCATTTATTTGTGACAGGTTTTTGATTAAAAATTCAATTGATTTTATATAGGGTTATTCATACCTTCTATTTCTTCTTGAGTCAGTTTTGGTAAGTTATATTTTTCAAAAAATATGTCTTTCATTGATGTTATTGAATTAATTGGCATTGACTTGTGTATGAAATTTCCTTACTACTGTTCTTGTTAGTGATTTTATTTCCTCTTTCATTTTATCTCCTCTTTCATGTCTTGGTTGGTTTTGCTAGAGGATTATCAATTTTGTTAATATTTTAAAGAAGCAGTTTTATATTTTCCTCATTATTTTGTCTAAGAGCTTATCTCTTTAGATTTCATCTTTCTTAGAGGCAAAGTAAATTTCTTATGCCTGACATTTATCTCAGCTGTGGTGAGTTTATGAAGATGTTTTTCTTTTCTTTTTTTAAAGATTTTTTATTTATTATTTTCAGAGAGAAGGGAAATGAGGGAGGAAGAAAAGGAGAGAAGCATCAATGTATGGTTGCCTTTCATCTGCCTCCAGTTAAGGACCTGGCTAGAGATCTGGCTTGCAGCCTGGTTATGTGCCCTGACTAGGGAATTGAATCAGTAACCCTTGGGTTCACAGTCCAGTGAAGATGTTTTTCCCTCAGAGAAGACCCAAACCAAACCATGAAATAACTTTTAACATGCAGCCTATCAATACAATACTAAAAAGAATGGGAATATAATTAATTGACTGTTGTGTCTACATGTCAAATTAATTATACATTGAGATCTTTCTAGCCAGCATTTCGAATCCCAACTTTAGTGGTTCAATTTAAAAACCATCTAAAGATGATTGAAAATAGGTATTAGCTAAATTCATTTTAGTGAAGAGGACACTTGTTAAGAACAGGCATTCTCTCCCATGACGCTGGTGAGTAATCCCACCTGTCACCTGTGTACTATAAATCATCATACTACAAAATCTGTTAGTTTATGATTCATATCTGGCCTTCCTTTTGAAAACAAAGATTAAATGATATTTAGACTGAATGGTTTAATGCACACTGAATGGATCTACTTTCCCTGAGTTCAGCCTTGTTCTCTAAGCATTTATTTTCAGGAGGGCATTGAATTCTAAATGGAGAAGGTATATTAGCTCTTTCAATGAAATGACAGATACGGCTTCTAAATAGCTTCGTGGAAGCCTCATTGAGTTTTGCCTTTCTTCAATTCTTAACTTACTGGTTGAAATAGATGTTTATAAGGGGGAGACTTGGTCTTACCTTGCTTAGGCTCCCATCATTTCTTTGAAGAAAATTCCTAGCTTTTCCTTATATATTTTTTCTCTGAAGGCAGTAATAAACATGTATTGATTAGTAAGATTTCATTGGTGAGGGCCATAATTTTTGCCACAGTTTTGGAGCAGCCTGTGGTAATTGTTGGGGCACATATCTAACTTTCTATGAAGAACACCTCAATAGCATGATCCCTCACACAAAATGATTCTCACTTTTGGGCCAAGTACATTGTATCATTTTATGACTGGTAGCCCTTACTTAGAGCATGTATGAACAATTGTGTTTAAAGGGAATATTTAAAAATGTCTAATGTGAGTTTATTTAATTCTTTCCAAACTTCATTAAAATTAAAAAAACTAACAATTCTTTGAGATTTTCTCCTTCATGGTCATGCTCATTTAACAAACTGTAGCTTTTAGATTCAAGAAATATTTGAAGATGCCATTTAGAAAACTATGTAGGTCAGATTTAGTTGGTACTCTGTTGAGCAGTTTTTTTTTCCATATTTGACTATTTTCCATCCCTGTGACTACTTTTTAGATCATTGTAATTATGTCTAGACACAGAGAAAGGCATTTTAGAAAGAATTTATGCTTTGGAAACAGATCTGAGTTTAAATTCTCATTTCTCTACTTACTGGTGGTTTGGACAGAGCTGTAACTTTATCCTGTAGGTAGTAACAGGGTGGATATGGAGAGAGTATTACCTGGCAGTCAGACTGATGATGGAAACTAAAGTCAGGATGCTGTGTATTTAAAGCATTTACTTGTGTTGTCAGGAAAAAGGAGACTTCTCCCCTTCTAGCTCTCTTGAGTTCTTATGGGTCAATTAATAATAAAATTGAGAAGGACCAGATTAACAGGAGAAAAACCAATTTAATATGTGCACACAGGAGATCAAAAATAATTGTCTCAGAATGATGAACCAACAAGGTTTTATACTTTGTAGGCCAAGAAACAATAAACTTGTGAAGAAGTGACAGAACAAAGACACTTAAATTTGGGTTGCTCATTTGTTAGGAATCTAAACGAAGTTTGGGCTTGGGTAGTAGAGGAGCAACAAGGTTTGTTATCTAAGGTTTTCAGTTATGGATTCCTTAACTCCAGTTATAAGAGTATCTCTTATAGGACCCTCCCCTCATACCCCCACCCCCCACTAGAGCATGGAGGGTACCTTTCACAGTGGAAAATTATATCTTTCATTCAAGGTAAGTAACTTTAATTCAAAGTAATCAATACGCCATTTTGGGATATTTGGGACCATCTGCCCTGAGCCCCGACAGTGTGTTTAGCTCTTTAGTGGAGGTAAAGGAAAATGAGACTCTGCTTCTGCTCTTCTGAAACCTACAGTCCTTGGACAACAAGGAGAAAAACCCCTATCTGCAATCCAAGTGAGAGAGAAATCTGACAGAAATATAAACACTGGATTATGGGGACCAGAAAGACAGATTCTGCTTAGGAGAGGAGCAGCACGGGGCAGATGGCTTCAGATGGCATTAGAGCCTGTGGATGGTTTCAAGGTTTCATCTGGTGAAAAAAGGGGAGAAGGGCATTGCATACCAAGGAAGGAACATGCTCCAAAGCAGAGAGGGACCAAAGTAAAAAGTACATGCATTTGGGAGAACACAAAGAAGTTACATGCAGTGAAATTGAGGAGTGTGCCTCTCTCTCTTTCCTTCCACCCCTTTTCCTTCCTTCCTTCCTTCCTTTAAACTTCTTTCCCCCACCTTTCCTCTCTCCCTCATAAAACTCCTCCATCTTTTCTCTTACCCTTCCTGCAATAGTGATGTGCCAGGCACTGGCAATGTGCTGAACCAAACACTTCCCCTTCCCTGATGGGGTTTAGAGTCCAGCCCAGCAGGGGCGGCTCTCCTTGCATTAGGGATGTAGACTTGGGAGTTGCATAGAGGATCAGAGAATGATTCACAGCTAGAAGTCCATCTGGAAGTTATTTCACTAGATTTGGGGAAGACAGATTCAGAGCTTTTATCAGGAAAATTATGGGGGCAAAGGCTACCAATAGGGAGGAGGAAACTCCCCTTCCAGCATTCAGGGCAGATTTCCACGTGGCTGTGGCAGTCGCACATGGTGGCCCGGATCACTGCCCTCTGTTCCCTTTTTCCATGGCCAGACAGAGAAAGGTGCATGTCATATGTGTCTTGCTTCAGGAACTTCTTCAATGACAAGGCCACTGTGCCTCCTTCTCGTTGACTTCTGCCGTCCAGTAGATGTCTGAGTTGTATGTGAGCTGGGCCTGGAAAGAGGAGGTATTGGGGGACAGGTCCTTGTCTGTGATGTTTAGCACTTGGGGCACAGGGCATTGGTCGCAGATGGTGATTTGATGGGCTCAGGGACAGGTCCATGGCCGTTGACATCCATAAGTGTTAGCAGGAAAGTCTTTGTGCCAATAGCATGAGGGCTGCCATCGTCCGTGGCCAAGACCATAACTCTGTAGATGTTGTTCCTCAAAAACCACTCATCCTCATGGTCCAAGACTCCTACAGTAGTGACCTGCCCGCTGTCTGGCAGCCACCCTGCTGGGTCTCTCAGGGTGTGGTAGCTGATTTTCTGGTTCCCCTTGTCAGGGTCCTGGGCAGTGTAGGTGCAGACGGGCTCCCCAAAGGAGATGTCTTCTTGCCCTATGATGACTTTGGAGGGTGAGATGAACATGGGTGCCTCATTCACATCCTCCACATGGACCAGCATGGTGGCCGTGGTGGTTGGAAGCTTCACTACAAAGTGAGCTTCATTGGTCACTTCAATGTACAGAGTGTACTGGGTTTTGGCCTCAAAATCCAAGCCCTTCTTAGTTGTCAGGATACCGTAGTTGCTCTCAGGATGGGTGGTGATGGTAAAATGGTCCCCATCATCACCTTCCAAGATGCAGGAGGTGCAAAGGCAGAGAGTATGCGATTGTTATTAGAGCCCAGTGGTGTTATTCACAGTATAGCATAAAGGTCAAGAGCATGAATGTAGAAGCCAGACTACCTGGGTTTGTATCTCAGTTTCTAGTTCTTCCTAGGTGTTTCACCTTGTGCAAATTGTTTAACCTCTCTACCTTGGTTTACTTATCTACAAAATGAGGATTATAATAGTTCCTTCCTAATAGAGTTGTCATGGGGCTTAAGTTAGCTAATACGTGTAACTTCTTAGAAAAGTGCTTGGCATGTATTATGCTTATATAAATACAGGCTAGGAATATTAAATTCCAGTCCACTAAATGAGGACAAACTTCCAAAGAGGGACCAAATGATCTAATTTGCCAGATACCACAGTTTGCATAAAATGGACAGCTTTTCAGGAGTATAAAAGTGTCGGCATACATCCAAATGTTATGGAAATAAAATAATAGCAGTTATTTAGAGCCAATCTGGTTATTGTTCTATCACTTCCCTTTCTGGCCTTGGGAAGAAATTTAAGTAAAAAAAGTTTTGTGTATATACATTCATGTATAAAGTTTTAGAGGAGAAAAGTGTGTTCAGCAGTTCACAAATTTTGTTTAAGATTCAGAAATGTCTTAAAACCTGAAATCCAGGCCTTGGACACCATGGAGGTAAAGACAGAAAGTCCAGAGAGACTCCTCTTCTATTTTTATTGTCCAAGTTAATGGTCCATTAACACAGCTCCCTGAGGGCTGAGTCAGTTAGGTAATGTGTGCTTCCCAGGGCAAGGGTGCTAGGTGGGCGTTTGCTAGTGGTAGAAAGCCACCTTATTTCCCTGGGGGAAAAATGAGAACAATCCCACTTATTGCACATAATGGCAAAAATAAGAAAGCTCAGTATCTAGCGTGTAAAGAAATTACCAAGATACTATCAGTGTTCACAGGGAAATGCCTATGTTTATAATTGGTTTAATAATTTTGGTTTCAATAATGGTTTGTTATTAGCTATTCAGTGATGGTGTTAATTTTAAGGTTCACTGGTTTATGAAGAACATTGGTGCACTTTTAGGCAGATTTGCATTGTTAGCAAAGAGATACAAAATGAAAAATTTCATTGAGCTCATTACAGGCTTGAACAGTTTATCCATCTTTAAAAATAAGCTTCAAAAACTCAGACTCTTATATCCACAAAGAAGTATGCTTATGATAATAGTAAATAATTAAGCTTGCTAGCATACTGAAGTTGTATTTGTTTTGTTTTGTTTTGTGATGTAATTCTGAACACATTTATTCCAAACTGCCAAGTATTTGAATTTTAAACTATTTTAAATTTGGTATCATCAAACAAGTGTGAAGCATCAACATTTCTTGTTCCTGTAAGTCTGTTCCTTTAATCATTCACCTTTTCTGCTAAGGAACAGCTCAGCCTCATGTGTCAGAAGACTGCCACCTGAACGGGCTTCTTCTCTTCTCCCCTTTGCAGTCATGCTAACTCTGAGACAAGAGCCACAAAAAATTTCCTGTGTCTCAGGAGGTATCACAGCCATGTCAAATGATCCCCACCGTTCAAGTATTTGGTAGGGCCTCTGGCCACTATTTGTTATTGAATTGGCATGCAGGCAGACTTGGATCAATTAATTAGTAAGGCTAATTGAATCTAAATATAATTAACCATACAATACCGAGCTGTCCAAAGTTAACTGCACTAAAATTATTTAATGAATCTGGAACATAAATGATTACTGGTACATACCTTTGTCTCATGGATTTAAAATTATGCTTTGTTTTCATCTACCTGATATGATAAATAAGTTGATAGAGGGGAACCTAATGCATGTAGATGCAGCAGCTCCCAAGTAGGCTGGATGCTAGTTGAAAGTTATTTTCTATATTGCCTACCATGCAGTTGTACTTAATGCAGATTTTAGTGAGCATCAAGACTAACCAAGAAGAACTGACATTGACACTTCTTACTTGTTTGGTGACACCAGCTTAAAATGGTTTAAAGTTCAGATGCCTAACAGTTTGAAATGAATGTGTTTAAAATTATGTCAGGAAGTTAGTGAAAAGCCAGTTTGAAATACAACATTGACTGATATTTAATGATAAAATAATGTTGATTGGTTTATTATTCACCCAGAATTGTGAAGACAAAACCCATTTTTCAATGAATGAATCTTTGTATTAAAATGATTAGAAATATCTGTCCAATAGAATTGCTACCAAACTTTGTCATTTGGTTCTGATTTTTTCTTTTATTTAAAAAGACTTTATTCATTATTTTTAGAGAGAAGGGTAGGGAGGGAGGGAGAAAGGGAGAGGAACATCAATGTATGGTTGCCTTTCACCTGCCTCCAGGTATGTATCTGGATGGAGACCTGGCTTGCAACCTGGTTATCTGCCCTGGCTGGGAACTGAACCAGCGACCTTTGCGTTCACAGGCCAGTGCCTATCCACTGTGCCACCAGCCAGGCCTGGTTCTATTTTTAAAAGAAAAATAAATGCCTTTGGGAAATGAAATATTTCAAATGCATTTTGATATTTAATTTTTCATAAATGTAGAATTTAAGAGTATCCATGACTATGCATGGTCAAATACATAAATATTATATGTAAATTATTTATGAAGAAAGAGACCGAGACAGAATGAGAGGAGCGAGGCAAGTGTGGGTAGTGGTAGACTTGCCATTTGTGGATGCCTGTATTCAGGCTTCAGGTAAGTAGAGGTTAAGAGAATACCAGATTGGCCCTGTGGATGCTGACTGGTCCAGCTCATTTGTTTTTAAAGGTTATTTGGACTGTTTAGGGATTCTTCGGACAAGCTATATGTTGCAACAGTTAGAGCTTTTTCATGCAGATGAGATTCTGCAGGTGGTTTTAAGTTTCATTGTTTACTGGCAAACCATATAGCAATTTTAGTTTTGTTTCACTTATGCAAAAGTGTGAACATGACTAATTCTCTCAAATTGCTAGCACCCTGGAAAGGTTTTTGATCATTTGTACTGTGAATTGTCTCAGGTTACCTTCCCCACTGAATAGTGTGTGCTTTATACAGTTTGTGAGTTTCAAAGATGATCCATTTGTGTACAAATTCTAAATCTTGACAAAAATGGCTTCATGGATTACCCTATAGATAATTAAAAGTCAGTAATATCTGAGTACCTGAGATGTACCAACAAATATATCATTTTATAGTTCCCTTGTAATTATTGTAGTATTTTACCTGAAATAGATTTTCCACCTTTGTTCTTAAATAACTTAATTGTTTTTTTGCATTTTCTCACAAAAACAAGAAATTCCCCGTTTTGCAGCAGCTATATGTATTAAGAGCAAAATAAATTTCCAAATAGAGGAGTCATCACCATGTTTCTTCAGTGTTTTTCATTCTGTGCATGTGGAAAGATAATAATGTGATTCCCAGGTACTAAATATTCCTCAGCCATTCATGCTGAGTACTGTTATCTGAAATAAAACTAGATTAAATTTGTAGAATGGTGAATTACTGAAAATAATAAAGTTAAAGGCAATTCATTAATATTTATCTCCTTGTCTATTTTACATAACCTGGGTGAAATGGAAAAACTAATTTGGGGGCCGATCAGATTGAAAAGGGTCTAACATAACAGAGAGAAACATGGAGATAAAAATGTTTTTTTCCTTTTAAAATGAAACACAGTACCTTTTTTCTTACATGCCTTTGTTTTTCTTTTAGTGGCAAAGCATTTCTATAACACTGGTTGAGAAAGTTCAGATGATTGCTGTAATCCTAGGATCCCTGTTCTTAATAGCGAGTGTGACCTGGCTCCTCTGGTCAGCCTTCAGCCCTTATGCAGTGTGGCAGAGGAAGGACATCCTTTTTCAAATCTGCTATGGAATGTATGGTTTTATGGATCTAGTGTGCATAGGTAAGACCATGACCTTAAAAATTAACAAACTGTCAGTAATCCATTTCTTGCAGCTATTATATTCTCATCAGTTGGATGTCATATAGAATGTTTTGATTCCCATCATCTTGGATCTCTAGTTAATGAACTGTCACAATCTGACCACTTTTCTCAAAAAGCATAGCATCTACATTCTTAAGTAGTCTGAGAAAATGAACGGAATAATGGCCATTTTAGGTGACATATTTTGCAACACAAAGGAAGGAGGACTCAAAGGAATTATTTGGGGTGGGCAGTGTAAAGGACATTTATTTCTAAGGAATAAGAGCAAATCAGTCACCCTTCACAAAGCTGATGGATGCTGGTGGTGATGTTGTGCATTTGGGGAGAGAAAAGGGATTTACTACCCTCGCCTCTGTGTTTCGCTTACTAAATTCAGTGGTTTGGAAGAAAAGAATCAAACATTTTAGCTTAAACCAACCCTACAAAGAAAGGTTTCTTATTTGTGCGTT
The DNA here is from genome assembly GCA_004026585.1 of Noctilio leporinus. Classification (NCBI taxonomy): domain Eukaryota; kingdom Metazoa; phylum Chordata; class Mammalia; order Chiroptera; family Noctilionidae; genus Noctilio; species Noctilio leporinus. The sequence goes on along the minus strand of PVIW01005290.1, from coordinate 12,573 downwards.
TCACTTCACTGATCTGTTGTTTCCCGAATATTGTACCAAGAGCAAAACAGAAGCCAACTCATGCATCATGCAGTGTTTCTGTGGTGATGAGGACCAGTTGGCAATGAGGGGCTGGGAGGGGGAAAGCAGCGCTGTGTAAAGGAGACTTTCCCTGCTCTGATGTGCTTTGTAGCTCGGTGGGACGTGGAAGATGAGGAGGGCTGCTACGCAGTGGCTCTTAAAGTGGGGCCTGTGGGCCAGCGGCTGTGGAATCTGCCATACCTTGGTTTAGGAATGCACATTCTCGGGCCCCACCCGGACCTGCCAAATCAGAACCTTCAGCCCCACCTCTGCTTTACATGCCTCTGAAGGTTCTGACACTTTGATTTCCTGGAATGGTTGCTTGGCTTGGATCGAAGGACTTGACCTGTAATCTGGGCCTCAATTTGGACAGATCGACTGGGTCGGTATTCTCATTTTCTCACCTTGAAAAATGGGAATAATAATTCCTAGCTCACAGGTGCAAAGAAAGGATATAATGATTCTAAAACAGTGTTATTAATTGCAGGTTGTAAATGAAGGGTATTTTAGTAAATCACAAACACTGAAATAATTTAAATCACAAATAAATGCCTCTATTCATGAAAGCCTTAATTTAGCTAGCAGTTTTAATACTCTCAGTTATTTTTTTCTAAAAGACCTCTATAAATTTTAAAATATGATTAGCCTGAATTTCCCATCCTTATCTTCTTTTCTCCTTTGTCACTAGCACAAAGCTAATGAGAAAGAAAATGATCAAATTGCAAGTCAGAAAGTAAAAACCAAGGCAGGCAAATGTCAGGAGTAATAATATGTAAACTTAGCAGATGTTGCCTGAATAATTGAGCTAATCACGGATCTAAACAACTTGCATTAAATGTGAAAATGCGTACATATGCTTTTAGAAACTCAAAATCTATACAAATGTAACCTTGTGGGTAGTATTCTAAATGAAGAAGAATTACAAAATTGTTCTACAAGTCCCTCAACAAATTTAGAGATAGTGTTTCTTCTGTCAACATAAAGGTTGTGAAAAATGATATTCCATTAATATTCAAAGGGAGATGCAGAACAAAAGAACCATTAGGTTCCTAATCCAACCTAGAGGGGAAAAGAATCCAGTTGACTTTCTTGATATTAACTAAAAGTAGCCATATATTTTCTGGTCAGGAAACGATTTTCCTGAATTTCACAGCTTGCATTTAGTGAGTTATTATACCTCAAATTTTGATTGCTAATGTCAGACTTTTAATCAAGATTATTGGAATTCTGCTTTAAAAAGCTCATACATGTGAACTAATGATATTTTGACAATGTATGACATATTTGGGATTCCATTTTAAAATGTAGATATTTGCCTGTTTTATAAAGTCAAGTTTCTTAGAGAAAAATAAAAGTTGATATTTTTCTGGAGACACTTTGGAGAGTAAATTTTTATCTATATTTTAAATATTGACATTTTTGTCTTTTGGCTCATGAAATCTAAATCTAATTATACAATGATTTATTTGTATATTTTGAGAAGTATTAATTCAGATTGAACAGCATTCTTGATTTCACTTGGAAAATTCATTAGTGTGTTTGGGGTCAAAGAAAATCTTATTTTTTTCTCAAGAAATCGGAGCTACTATAGGCAAGAAAGCAAATAGAGATAAGCTTTCAATAGCTAAATAGATCATAACCTTTAATAGCTCTTGCTAGCATTTCAAATTAATTTAAATGCCTGCTAATTAAGTGTAGACAGTGACAAAGTAGATTACATTGATTATACCTCAAATATCCCCAACAGCAAGACTTTGAGTCAGAGCAAAAAGCAGGTCTGAGACTAATTTGCTGAACTCCAGTTTAATGAATATTAATTGAGGACTTTCTATGTGTCAGGCACAGTGCTCAGTGCTGCAAATTAAGATAAGACTGAGTCACTTTCCTGCCCCCAAAGAGCTTCCAGCCCCACAGGCAGGATGGACATGTCATGTAATAGGTACCTACAATACACTGAGATGGGCACTGTGGAAATATGCATAGGAGATGGTAGTTGGACAAAGCTGCGAGAGATTAATGCTGGGATGTTGCATGCAGGGAGGGGATTATTTCAGGCAGATATCATGGGGAAGTGAGAGCCAAGCAGGCTGATGGATGAGTAGGTGCTTGGCAAATGGGAAGATGGCCCTTTGTCACTGTTGCAGGATGTAAGATTGGCTTGCTGTTCAGAAGGCTTTAAAATAGTTGAAAACAGTGCTCGCTTCAGCAGCACATATACTAAAATTGGAATGATACAGAGATTAGCATGGCCTCTGTGCAAGGATGACACACAAATTCGTGAAGCGTTCCATATTTTTAAACAGAGTCCATGAGTGGAGACAGTAAAAAATGTGGAAAAAATTAAAAAAAAAAGTTGAAAACATTCCTACATTCCTATTCATCCAAGATTTTTAAACTTGTTTATAACTAAATGAGGGGTAGGTTGGCAGCATAATAAATGTTCTTTTTTAAGAGATAATTTTGAAAATCTATAGATTACTTCAGAATCAAAAAATGTTATAATATAGCCAGTGTGTGTAAAGTTTATGAAGATAACTGATTGGATTGTTAAATAGAAATGTAAAGATTTATAAAAAACTTATTTACTTGGAAAATTTATTCATATATTTCTAGACACAGGGAATTTGTTGGTGCTTTTATTTATTATTAATATGTTTTCTGCTTTTCCATGATCTGCTTTTCCTGTTTTTTAAAAAAATTATATTTTATTGATTATGCTATTACATTGTCCCAATTTTTTCCCTTTACCCCCTTCCATGTAGCACCCCCCACTCCCTCAGGTAATTCTCTTACCATTGCTCATGTCCACGGGTCATGTGTGTAAGTTCTTTGGCTACTCCATTTCCTATACTGTACTGTACATCCTCATAGTTATTCTGTAACTATCTATTTGTATTTCTTAATCCCTTGAACTCTTCACCCATTCCCCCACACCCTTACCCATTTGATAACCATCAAAATGCTCTCCATATCCATGATTCTGTCTGTGTTCTTGTTTGCTTACTTTGTTTTTTAGATTCAGTTGTTGATAGGTATATATTTATTACCATTTTATTGTTCATACTTCTGATCATCTTCTTTTTCTTAAATAAGCCCCTTTACATTTCATATAATGTCTGGTTATGATGAACTCCTTTAGTTTTTTCTTGTCTGGGAAACTCTTTATCTGACTTTTGATTTGCTGGGTAGAGCAATCTTGGCTATAGGTCCCTGCTTTCCATGATTTTGACTATTTCTAGCCTGCAAAGTTTCTTTTGAGAAATCAGTTGACAACCTTATAGAAACACTCCTGTAGGTAACAAACTGCTTTATTCTTGCTACATTTGAGATTCTCTCTGTTTAACCTTTGGCATTTTAATTATGATGTGCCTTGGTGTGGACCCCTTCACATCCATCTTGTTTGTGACTCTCTGTGCTTCCTGGGCTTGCATGTCTATTTCCTTCACCAAATTAAGGACGTTTTCTTTCATGATTTTTACAAGTAGAGTTCCAATTTCTTGCTTTGTTTTTTCTTCTCCTGGACCCCTATGATGCAAATGTTGGACCTCTTGAAATTGTCCAGAGGCTGCTTACACTATCCTCATTTTAGGGGATTTTTTTTTCTTCTTATCCTGATTGGTTGGTTTTTTTGTCTGTTTGTTTTTTGTTTTTTGATTCCTTATGTTAGCAAACTCAGAAATGAAGAGCAAATGCATGGCCTATGGCACTTGGTATAGCATCTGGTTCTTAACTCTGTATTGTGGACATTGAGAAAATAGAAGATGCTTACTTCCATTGGTATTGTGATTTAAAGCAAGTTTGGGCCACAAGAAGAATACATTTATTCATGGCTAAAAGATTGAGGGACTAAGATAGTCATAAAAACAGGGAGGGCCATTACCAACTCATTCAGTGTCTCAAAAAATAGAGGTGAGTTCAGTTTCTTGTGGAAGTAATCAACTGAAACTAAAACCCTATTTTTTTTTTTCTTAGTGGAATTTCTGAAATAGATTTCTTATACATAATCTCATTAACACTATAAAGTGTTATCAAATCCAAATCTGGAAAATATTTTGAAAATATTTTTCAAGTTATAGAATTTACTCACTTTTGTTCTTTTAAAATTTTTTCTTAATTTTCCTCATAAATATATACATATTCAAATTTAAAAACACCTCTGCTTTTATAACTGTGAAATGTATAAGTTTTAGAAAAGACTGTTTTACTCACACGGCTCTGCTATATCACTCCATTTGAAGAAACATCCCCTCTCAACATTCTGATGCATATCGTCCAGATCTTTTTCATTAGGTTAACAGCATATGGGTACCAAGACATTTATGTGTTTTATTTTTCATACAAATAGTCATCTTCATTCAACAATATGATCTTGCACTCTTGTCGCATTAAAACAGATGTACATGATTTACTTAAACTTTCTTCTGTTGATAGATATTTTTGCCATGAGGAACAATGCTGCGAAGGACATCCTTTTATGTATTTCTGCAGGCCAGATTCCAAGAAGTAGAAAGTCTGGTTTGAGTTAATAAGCACATGTTAACATTTTGCACCCTAAAAAGGCTTTAATAATTTATATTTTCCTCCGCCCCCCACTACTGCTAGAGTTTCAGTCTTCCCACACCTTGACAAGCATGGATATCATTTTTTGATATTGTAATTGGTAGTTGGAATTGTATTTAACACCATTAGAGTGGTTTTTAAAAAATCCATTCTATAACTAAGTCTGTAGGTCAATTTTATCTAAGAAAATAAGAGTGGCCACGGGGCTATGTGATATGCAGCTCATCCTGCCTGGTGTCTTTTGGAATGCCAGGGATGTCATATGGAGGAACAGAGACTGATGATCTGTGTTGTAAACACTCCACTTACTCCTTCTGAAAAATGAAATCCAGTGGAGGTGATCGAAATCAAAGATCACTGCCTCTCAAAAACCCTGCCTTCTCTGCACATTTAGGAGCTCAGCGGCCAGTTTCTTCTATTACTGTTAACATTGAGTGGGTTTTGCTCCTCAATCTGTCCCTTTTTTTTTTCATGTGGAAAGGGCTCCCTGAAATTGCTTTAAGAAAAATTGCTCCTCTCTGTCACTTGGCTCTGTGGCTCAAGTACTGATTCTGTTATTGCTTCTTTTCTGCATTTTTCTATTTCTCAAATGAAAGCACAAGCATGCAGATTGGAGGACACACACACACACACACAGTATTTCCCATTAGAAACCAAAAATATTTCATAGTACTTTCTTGAAATAATGGGATAAAGTATAATATGATCATTTATGCTTTCTTGCTTTTGAAAGCTATAGACGTTAAGGAATTTTAAAAATAACCTGACATGCACTAGAATGAGAATCAGATCAAAACATCTTCTTACTGCACCAATTATAGTCAATACCAAAAAAAAAAAAAATGCTCCTCTACAGAAATGCCAAACTATCCAAAATAAAGTTTTATTTTCCCGTATTTTGAATCTAAATTAAATTTTTTAAAGTTCATGTAAATTTTATCAATATTATTATGGCCCTTTTGAAAATCTGTTTTTCATAGCAGGTAATATAGCTAGCGAAAGCAACTTGAAAACTTGTACACACAGGAAAGCTAGAGTTCCCAGTTGGTAACTTTTATTCACATTTCATTATAGAACTTCAGAACAATAAATAAACACAACATACTCCTACAGCTTTAGACTGATGATGTCAGATATATGTTTACATTTTTACAAGTCAAGGTAATATTTCTGTCTTCCTTTAGTTATTGCTTCACTTTGCTGTTTTTTGTGGTTTTTTTTTTTTTCCCTCCAGGGAGTGCAGCTAAAAGTGCCCCATTATTTAACATTTTATTGATATGAAATTTAAAATGTACATTTTAAATGGTAAATTGGTAGTAATGAGGAAAGGTGAGGAAGTTTAACAAATAATTTTAGGATAACCGGAGCCCCGGTTACCACAAATGAGTTCTTGCCAGTAAGGAGGACCAGTGTAAGGCCAGCTTGTTTCCTCCCAAACGATGCTTTCAGGCCATTTTCCTCCCTGCAGCTCACAGGTGTAAAGCAATTAGCTTAAGCAAAGTGTAATTCAAAAAGTAAATCAACTAAAGGAAAGAAACTCTAGTGCGTTCCAGATGAAATACAAATGGCTTTTAGACTGTCCTCTTTTTCATGCTCTCAGGCACTTCTCACTCAGCATGATTCAGAACTTGACAGCATTTTAGGGAGTGGGGGTGAGGAGGCAAAAAAGGGAGCAGTTTTAGTCAAGGAACTGGTATGGGAAAACCATGGACATGGACAACAAGTGGGATTGACTTCGTGGGGGGGAAGGGGACAGAGGGGAGTAAAAAGGGGATGAATGTAATACAACAATAAAAATAACTTTAAAGAAATAAATAATTTTAAAATAAAGAAAGAAAGAAAAGAAAAACATTTACTGAAAGGGTCTGAAATAAGTTAGCCTTGGAATTCAAATGCCACAATGTAGAACAGAAAAAAATAAGTTGGCTGGAGAGCATAGAGAAGCCTCCAGTCCCTGTGGAGCTCTGTAGGGTCAGGGTCAGCGGCTGCATAGGAGAATGTGCTTGAAAGAGCAACCGTCGGCAGAGTTTGCTGAAAGGACAGCCCTTGGGGCATTGTAGAAAGAGCACTTTTGAGGCTTCACACTATTTATAGATAAATATTAAGTTATCAAATAGCTCCAAGTGAAAACACAAAGTTATCAAGAGAAGACACATGTTGACCACTCTGTTTAAGGCCAGCCCAGGCGTGGTCCCGCACAGAGGGGTTTGCGGATGTCCCGTAGAGCGAGCTCTTTCCTCACCTTCCCTGAGGAGGGCCAGGACTACAGCGTCCAGTGTGATTGGACACAGGCCATCTCCATATTGAAAGTACTTTCCCTGTGGGGAGTGGAGACAATAGCTGTTGGCTGCTTATGCCCCTACACCGGCCCCACCCCATTCAAAATGGTGTGCAAGTTTGATTTTAAGACTTCAAATCGGTATAAAGTAGATTTTTAAGAAATCACATAACATTGGAAGCCCAGATCCAAACTTCCACCACACTCCACCTTAAGCCCCCAGCTCTACCCCTCTCCCCCAACAAGTCTGGGATCTGAGCACAAGATCACTCAGGAAAGCTGCTTTGAATGTCAGTGGGTCAGCATTCAGCCACAGAGGGGGTTACAGAGAGCTGTCTAAGTGGGAGGTTGGCACTGTGCATTACAGTGTGTGAAGGTGCGTTGCAGAAGGTGGTGCCCTTGTTTCATTCTGAAGTTCATGGGGAAGCACCAACCTGGAAAAGTCTGCATGAATTTTAGACATGTGAGAAAAAACATACAGAACTCAAACACTGTTTAGTAAAATAATTAGCAAAGTTAATATGCCTAGTATTTCCTTGTTGAATCTTTATTTCACAGTTTTCCTCCTGACATAAGACTATCAGTCACCCCTACTCTGCTTCCTGATCTGTAACTTGATCAGGGACTTCTATCCATTTGGTGCTACAATACGGCTGTTTAGAAGACCTTTGCACAGCTACTAGTTAGTGTGAGGTGGACAGAAACCTTCTTCCACTCTGGCCTAAGGCCCTCTGGATTTCCTTACTAAATTCCTTCCAGGCTGAGGACTAGGCTGTAAGTTTGGCCTCACTGGCAGGGTCTGTCACCCCTGAAGCTGGGACTGTCACCTGAGTTGCATGCTCTGCTAGCTTGTTTGAAATGATTTCTTAGGGTAGAATTCCTTTACAAGCACAGATCATATTTCCTGATTTCAGAATATTTTAGCATGCTTCTTGCCCCAAGAAATACCACAACTTCATTTATAAAAATATTCTAATGCAATGCAGGCAGGTGTCTGTTCTTCCATACCAACCCCAGCCTCTGGTGATTTTGTTTCTAATCCCTGAGTGTGTCCTGGTTGGGTCCTTTCAAAGGAGAGGCAGAGTAGCCCTTTGTAATTCAAAATTCTTAGAGAGGAAACAAATTTTTATCCTTTTGAAGAAGTAGGCTGTTATTATCTTTTTACTCTGGAGGTACAAATTACAGGCTTTTGTATGCCTTAGCCATACTGATGTTTACCCATTTCTCTAAAGATTATTATCATAGGTAGTTATTATTGATACTGCTGCCTTTGAAAAACCCCAGGAAATAAAATAGAAGGGAATTTGTTTTGCTACTTGCCCATTCTGGTCTCGTAGAGCTAATGAACTCTTTAGGCCTCCTCTGGAGAAAAGGCCCAAATCAGCACCCTCCTTTCTTTTGACCTTGTAAAGTTCAAGTTCTTTTGGAGAAATATTGGCTAATAAGCAGAGCCTCTGACCAAATGTGTTGTTATTCCTGACCTCCATTTCCTCCATAAGACATAATATGACTCTATAAGCTGTCTTTCTCAATCAGGGGGCAGTTTAGCCAAAGAGGTGTCAGTCACCTATTGACTATTGTGTCCAAAACTTGGAGTGTGGAATAAAGATATAAATAGCACAAGTATGCTCTTAGACAGCCCATGGTCTAAGAATGGTTTTTACATTATTGAAATAGTTGAAAAACATCAAAAGACTCATAATATTTTGTGACATATGAAAATTATTATCAAATGTAAAATTTAGTGCCCATAAATGAGTTTCATTGGAATGCAGACATACCCACGCATGTATTATCAATATGTAGTTGGAACCTTTGAGAGACCATAGGTGCCACGTGATCTAAAATACTTACTGTCTTGACCTTTGCAGAAGTGGTTTGTCTAGTCCTGGAATATGACATGTGCCCTGCTCTCCAGCTGCTAGAGAGATAGGGAAATAAACAATTCAATTACAACTTGCAAAGTTCTGGGAGAGAAATCTGCGTGAGAGCAGACGAGGGAAGGTTAACTACTTAGGGTAAGCAAAGTCCATGGGAAGGAAGTTGTCTTGCCTTGTCAAGATGTCAAACCTGTAATTTGTGGGGTAAGAGCAAAAGATGCTTGTTGGCAAGTAGCAATGAGGGAATAGGTCTTGATCAGCTAGAGGCCCCTGTGAAGGAGCTTGAGAGTGGGACCAAACTGAAAGCTCAGGGACTCCTAAGGGTAGCCTACTATGTAAGATTGATCCACTTGGTATTGAAGAAAGGGTCTTGATAGCCCAGGGATGTTGAAGGGGAGGGGGTGAGAGGGCTATGCTGGAGAAGTTTAAGATATTATGATATTGTGATTAGGCCTGCCTTACAGCTGGTGACGGGCAGCTGCTAGACTGTCAGAATATGAAAAGAGGTCAGTTAGAAGATATAGTGGTCAATGAATTGGATGGCAGTAGGGTGCTGAGTTGGGGGTAATAATGGAGAGGGGCCATCAATAGAGGATGACTGATAGGGAAGGGAGCTAAGTTCCTTTGAACATTTCCTTTTCTGGGGAATCTAGGTGGGTATTAGGAGTCTGGAGTCCAGGAGAAAAATTCGAGCTGGAGATTTATATCTGGTAGTTGGAACTAGCGTGTCACAAAGGAAAGTGATTTGGGTGAGATGACTGGCAGTTTGAGAAACGCAGAGAGACTCAAAGAGAAGGCAGAGAGAAGCACCTGTGGAAAAAAAGAGCAGGATCAGGTGAGGAGCAAGTGACCAACAGTTCCAGATGCCATGTCAAGAGTAGGTGAAATAAAGCCAAAGTGTGTTCACTAGGTTTGGCACTGTTGGGTGAATGGACACAAGACTGCAGGTACCTGAGAATAGCTGGGATAGGCAGAAGGTGGCTGAGTATAGGTACAGATCTCAGTTGAATGAAGGCAGAATGTAGAGGGGACTGTGGAATTGAGAAAGGTCCCATATTTTAATGGTAGAGTTAGACATGAGCCAGTGCTAAGAAGAAAGACCCAGAAGGAATCAGAAGATTGACAATCCAGGTGGGAAGGGACAGCTTGAAATCCCTGAGGACACAGAGGTAGAACCCAGTTACAGGGGAGGGCCTAGCCTTGCATGGGAGGGATGGGCAGGCAGGAGACAGTGGCGGTGAGACAGCTGGAGACAAGTACATTTGCTGTGCCAGGAGAATAAACTGAAGGGACTCTTTGCAGAATACCTCTGCTGGGTAGGTAGATGGCCATCTGCTGAGACCGAGAAGGCACAGTGTGAGGCAGGGAATCTCAGGAGAGCCACAGAGGGCTTTAGAGGAGGAAGCTGAGCCAAGAGACATAAATTATTGGGCATGATTGAGTGCCCTCTTGAGGCGAAAGCAGGGGTGGCCTCAATTAACTGGGCTTAGTGGCTGTCCATTTTTGACCCAATAGGGATGAAGAGTAAGGGTAGAGCGGTGAAATGGTGAGAGCAGTATGGTAGGTTTTTGTTTGCAGAGCTGCTGGAAGACAGCAGCAAGATCAGCCTTACCTTTCACGTCCAGGTGGGAGAGTAATTACAGGCGGGGTGTGCTTTCCCAGCTCTTAGGCAAGGGACCACAGCCAGGAAGAGAAGCTGGTAAATCTAGGGAAGACTACGCAGCCCAGGGGCTCAAAGTCTTCAGGGTAGAACAGGACATATCGAAATTCAGAAAGTGAGTGAGTGGGAAGCATTGGAGGTGGTTATTGTCAGCAATGGGTGTTAGTTTTAGAGCTTGTAATTAGACCAGTTTCTGGAAGGGCAGGTTCCCAGCCGGAGTGAAGGAGGGCCATCAGAGGGCAAGGGTCAGGCACACCAGGTTGTGACTGAGCCGTCCACATCGTCCTGAAGCATGTGGGTCTAGGAAGCGGAAGACATCCAAGAATCAGGGGACACACCAGCTGCAGTTGAGAGTGGCTGAGTGGTCAGGTGACAATAGCTCCTGTGCCTTGTTCTGTGTGCAGGTGGGAACAGATGTGTGTGTTTGTGCAACTGACTGTCTATGACTTACACTATTTTCCAGAAGAGTGCTTTTGAGACTTCTAAACACATGAGGCTTGGGAACAACTACACCAATGTTAGAGAGAGCTGAGTGTGTTTCTAGGCCTCTTTGAAATGAGGTTATTAGAGAGACCAGCCCAACTTGGAAACAAAAACTTTCCCTTGAAAGAGAGAGCAAAGTAGACTGCGTGGTGATGGGAACCATGGCAAGAAGAAGAAACTCCCATAGCCTCCCAAGGCTGGCTGCCCCTCTTTGGGGATCTTTTGGCTTCGTTCTGTTTTGCAGCAAAGAATTTTTTTTTACTGAAGATAATGTGAATATGATTATTCTTCTAAATTATGCTTTTATATGTAATACAGAGGATGAAGGACTGGGTGTCCTGACAGGGAGTGGGGGACAAACTCATGTCATGAGGAACCATAGAGATGAGCGTGGACATGAGGTCCCTGTATATTTTCAGTTGCTTGCAAAACCACATCTCCAATGACAACTGCGATCCAGGCAATGTTCTAAGCGCCTTAATTCGGTTTCACATTTAATCCTCACAACAACCCTATGAAGTACAGGTACTTTTATTATTCGTATCTGAGAGATAAGAAAACTAAGGCACCGTAAACAAGTTTCCCTGTGGTCACACAGATGGGAAGAGGCATCCAAGATTGGAGTCCAGACCTTGTTGCTCCAGCACCTGTGTATTTATGTGTCAGTTAATTATATTTATTACTTGGTAAAAACTGGTTCTTATATGCTGAGCTTGAATAGCTAATCGACAAAATGTTGCCTAGTCAATAAAATGAAACCACTTTTTATAGTTGCTGCTTTAAACACATGATGCATGACATCAAGAAAATATTACTTTAAGTATAAAAACTAATTTTAGATCAGAAATGGAGAAAATAATTTTCTACAAACCCAAAGTAATGTGGCTATTCTGTGAAGTCTAAATTAATTGAACCCAAAACATATAGAAACATTAGTAAAGAGAACGGAAGATATTTAATACACGATAACAAAGCCATCTCTCTCTTTCCATTGGTCTGAGTGAAACAATTTCTTGTTTATATAAGGAGCCACATTTCAACCTTGAATTCTGTTGCTAGATCACATAATAAAATATTAAAGAAACAGAGGTTTCTTATAGCATTCTTATAGTCAGCTTAAAAATTCCCTTAATATTTGCAGTTACGCAAACTTGACAGATATAAATGAAATGGAAGAGTTGGAAATTTTATCTATGCTTAGATGGTTGCTTCTGTTTGGAATTTTTTTTTTTTTTTAATTTTGTTGTTGTTGTATTACATCCATCCCCTTTTTGCTCCCCTCTGTCCCCCTCCCCACCCACCCATTCCCCACAAAGTCAATCCCACCTGTTGTCCATGTCCATGGTTCCTTTTTACTAGGTTCTTGTCTAAGCTGCTCCCCTTCTTTCCCTCTGCCTCCCCCCTCCCCCCAACCTCTTTCCCCCTGACCACTGAAGGCCTATTTCTTGTATTTATATAATTGGTTCTGTTTTGCTTGTTGTTAGTTTTGCTCATTATTGTCCTGTAATGGGTGAGATCATATGATACCTGTCCTTCACTGACTGGCTTATTTCACTAAGCATAATACTCTCCAGTTCCATCCATGTTGTTGCAAAGGGTACAAGTTCCTTCTTTCTTTCTGCCATATAGAATTCCATTGTGTAAATGTACCA